>JAECUM010036154.1:0-25853 GCA_016617855.1 Megalonaias nervosa
TCGTCACAAAATAGGCGAAGTTCATCTCCAAAGGGAGTGGATTTGAGCGTATTAGCATTCCAATCTCCTACCACATAAGCATTTATTGTATTAGCATTTTCTACAATAGAATTAATTTTGCCCAAATAATCTACAAATTCCCCAAAATTTTCCGCTAGATCACATGGTAAATAGATATTGACAAAAAGCAAGGAGGAATCCCTTGTATTGATAGTAATACCTATTAATCTGGGATCATCGAGGTGTTATACTTGTATAATACTTGCGAGAGATCTACGGTATAGTACCCCGACACCTCCGTAAGGTCTACCTGTATGAATATCGTTAGAAGATTCAATCGGCGATACCCCTGATCCATAGAACTCGTCGTGTACGGATGAGAGGCAGTCTAACTCACTGTTGAGAAGCCACAATTCTTGTAAGAAACAAATATCGGAAATATCACATAAAGTTCTTACATTTTGTATATTTCTTGTTAATGAACGACAGTTATAAAAAGAAATGTGTAAAGTGTCCATTATGTATGTTTGAGTCCAATTTGTGAATATCATAGTTCAACTCCGACTTTGATAGTAGTCTCTAACTAATGCATTTCTTGGCCACGCATCCACGTTTATCATTGCATTGTGCGTAGGGTTATCACATGTGATTTTGAAGCTGGCATAGGTATTAAATTTCGTTTGTAGTTTTTCCACCTGGGTTGGTTTAACTCCAGAGTAATGCTCAATATGTGAGGAAATGTCAGATTCCTGGGTTTCGGGGGCAAGTCTTGTCACGAATATGCATCTCTGTCGCATTGGGCGCACTGTACGCAATTTTGAGGACGCTGCCTTTCCTATGATAACACCTCCACGCCTTCTTGGAAACTGGTGTGTGGATTGGACGTTTGTAAAATTATTAGGTCGACGTTGATGCAGATTTGTACGTGATGTTTTGCGTGGAAATGCTGCCATACAGAGGTCGTTGTTCCGCAGAGAACTTGCTACTCTAGCAAAAGTTTTATCGTTTTCCATATCCTCGTCTTGAGCGCTGGTGTCTTCTGAAAATGCGACCATTTTTAATGCAGTTGTCCTTTGGTTTAATTCACCTTCATCTGATTTATTATTATCATGGATTTCTGCTGTTGTATCCCATAAGGCAGAGCAGGTCTTTGTTGCACTAATCCGAGTCTCGTTGCTGTTTGAGTCCTTGCATTGCATATCTTCGTGTGTTCTACTAGTAACGGTTCTTTCTGTTGAACGACTGGATTCAGGGATATTCCTCGTTGACCTACATGGTTGACTAATCAGCTCATGATTTGTTGTACTGTAGCCTCGTTGTGCAGATGAATTCTCGGCGAGAACAATGTCAGACTGAACTGTGTTCGAGTTAACATGGGGTGGCAAAGTACGTTTGACTGTCGGACACGGCTGGGTCTGTTCACATAAACTCTGCATTGTACATAACATCTCCGCCTGGACCGTCTTAAGTATGTCCACTGAAAGTCTCAAATTTTCCATGTCTTTCAATAAAACTGACATGTCCACATAATTGTAAGAGACAGGTGGCAACTTTGATAGATCCAATGCACAAAAACTTGGTATGCCATTTGGTCTGTGGACAGGAATAGATTCAAAATATCTTTCATATTATTTATAGATTTTTCCGTACTCTTCCTCTTTATCATTCTCTCATCTGTTTGTACCACTGAAAACAGGGTCCGTTTTGCTTCCTCAATGTCACTGTCACAATATGTGTCCACACACAGTTTCACTATAAAATCATATGACAATGTGTTTGTTTTGTTTTGTACAAAACAAAGCAGTTCACTCACCATTATTGACAGGCTATCAACGAACCGCTGTCGTTGGTAATCTGCCGCCATACTTATAGGGCTTTTCGTCACCCTAGGAAATCTTTTCAGCTCACATTTCTTACAGAGGAATAAATCTCCCTGACATAAATGACCAGTAGAGGTTCCACAATCTTCACACTGCATGTCTGAGTTAAAATGTCAGTGGATAGGTCAAGAAAGCAACTAGAACTATTTAAAACATTAGCACAGCTATTCGACAACAGTATTATAGCGCCGCCATCTTGAATCAGTTCTAGCGACTGTCCTAATCCTCTGGCTTCATTTGTTGTTGATAATTAATTAAGTGCGTCTCATAAATACAAATATTAATTAGAAAATATTGTGCGTGTGATATTGTTTTAGGAATAGCTTTTAAGAATCATTTTTTGCTATACTCTCTCTCTCTCTCTCTCTCTCTCTCTCACTTATCGATCCAGTGTTAAATATTGGACGTTTTTAACATCATATTCTCATAGCTTCCCATAACAACCAGCAATGTTATACCCTTGAACCCTTTTTCAGATTATTTTCCGTATGCCAAACCACAATATTAATCCTATGCGCATTTATAACATTACATTTAGCTTGTGAACTGAGTGGCCTAAATTATACGGGCGGCGTAATCACCTTCTACCCAGAATTGCGATTTGTGCCTAAAGTAGCCCACAGTGTTAAGTATATGTACGTTTAAAACATTAAAGTGCCTTTGTGCCCATATGAGCCAAAATCAAAACAGCACCGAATTCATTAATTACCCTTGTGTTAATACCAGCCAATGTTTGTTCATACCGTCCCATTAACTACACGTATGACCAAGACAACATTTTCAAGTGAGCCAAGTAGCATCTGACTGGTTCCTCGATATTAATGGAACAACCATTTGCAAGCCCTTGTGATCCGATCATTTGAAAAAATTGACATTTATTCCATGTGGATTTAAGGGTTATCAAACATCGAAATTTTATACTGAAATATGCTGTAAATTCTACTAAAATCGACCGTAAGTCACGAACTGATAAAAATGCCGATCGATATGTACACTGGTGTTCAACAAACAATCTGATTACAATAATTCACGTTGTATAAATACATGGCATCAGACCTCAAAGTAACCAATATGCCAATACAAGTTTGAGGTCTGATTGTCTGATTACATTGGACACACATCCGTATGCACACCAGTCTGCACCCAACCGTATGCACACTAACCTCTAAGCCACTGTGGCGTTTGCTTTCAGTACTCCCATTTTCTACATGCAGGAGAACGCATCAGGTCTGTTCTACATCCTTGAACCAGCAGGTTGTAGCTGTCTGCAGAGAGATGGACAATAACATTTCTGGTTGGGTTGGGCTGAGCCTGCTATTTTGCTGGAGCCTTTGGTGAATTTTCGTTAGGCAGTCATGTCTCGCCTAAGGACAAAACCACAACGGATAATAAATTGGAGATAACCAACAGAAGGAGGAAAATTAGGATAAAAAAAGGTATAACCAAAATATCTTTCTGATGTTGAAAACATACTATTTTTAGTTTTTTAAAAACGCTAATTTTGAAACTGGAGTTAAAGTCAATGAAGACTTTTGGTGTTATTCAAGTTCAAAGTTATTTATATTGTCTACACTGTAGAGTATTTTGTCTTGACCGTGCATTCTTTTTGACCTCGTGATTACTTGTATTGGGTAATACATTGTAATCACCCACACCAGGCAACAGCTGGTGACCACGCTACTGATATAGGTAGCAAGATAAGGAAGTACTAGATAAGACTGACGTGGTGGAATATTAATAATACATAATTTTGTACCTCTGAGCAAATGATATGGACCCTACAGGGAGACCTATCTCTAAATAGCATCACATAAGAAGATAGCACCTCTCCCCCCCCCCTCCGACTTAAAGTTGTCAGATGATACTTTTCAGTTACTTACATTGCATTATATACGGTGATTGCCACAAAGTCCACGTATCACATGCTCATATACTACATTTGCCTAGGTAAACAACACGCAAAACATTTGTCAGGCTACAGTAACCTATCGAGAAACACCCCACAGGTCGGTTGCTACTGTGAATAAAAATTATTTCTGACAAGTGTTTTCGAGGAATAACTCGAAAGTTACTGTTCTGCTTGGACTGCAAGATTGGTAATGACAGGTAAGCATGTATATATAATAGTCACGTCAAATAGATGAAAGTTTCATAAAGTGTGTTACTTTCGTACAAAAATATATACAGTGTCACTTCTTATTTTTCTGACCTTCTAACACCACTGGTTCATGAGACAAATCAGTATATTCGTAGAAAGAAGAATAATTTAATCTTAATTAATGCCGCCAGGCTCGAAATAAGTAAAAGAATATTCATAGTCATTTATTCATGTCTCGAATTCAAAATCATATTATACGAAGGTGAAAGTAGCTATTCTGTCTTGAGAAGTAAAATAGATGCCAGCACAACACAAGTGCCTGCTCGTTTCTTAGTTGTTACAATTAAATAATCAATTCTGCATAAAGAATTAGAAATAACTGTAGTGATTTACATAATGACTTATATTTTAATCATTTAAGAAGTAACCCAGAGTGTGCTTGTGGTGAGGATATAGAAAATACATATCATTACATATTTACATGCAAATACTATCGAATTGCGATGGAAATTAGTGGAAAATCTAAATGATCTCTTTACGTAGTCATTTTGTTACATGGCTCATCTGATTTTTGGGTGCATGTTAATATTCGCTTATTTGACTCATTCCAAACATACATTAAAGACAGGAAACTCTTACCTGACTTGTTCCAAATATATACTTGAAACACGAACGTTTTTTACATTTGTGGCAGTACAATATGTTTAAACCAAATAAGTGGTTTACTTATTCTTTGCGCCAGGTACAATACTTGCGATAACATGCATTAGGAGAGTGGTGTGTTAGGACATGTTATCTAAGGTTATATACATATACAATAATGTAGGATGCTCTTCGTACGTAGGAAGTTTAAATGTATGTATCATACGTTCACAATTGCTCTTTGCCTCTCTGGAGGGAACATTTATGATCAGAGTTTGATCAAACTTAACAGTAGTGTTTATTCACTCTGATACAAATAGAATAAGAACACATTCTCCAGAGTGGCTAAGCCAATCAAATGCAAGATCGACACACTAGTGTACGTAAATCATGTATGATTTGAGTATGGGCTTATATCGTCCAGATATGGAGCAAAGTTTGATAATGGGCGCGCTCAATGCATATTAGAAACTAGATCATTTTTCATCTGACTGAATGAGATTTTCGCCACTCTTGAGGCCATATTTGTTATCTGATTTTTGATTAAACTTGGAATATAATGCTTATAATGAGCGAAATTCATATCAATGAAGTAATCTTGCATACAATTGACTGAGCTGGTTATTACAATGTAGAACATATTTCTATTCTAGTTGAGATCACACTTGTAATATAAGTTAATATCAACAAGATCTCGGATGAATTTGATGATGAACGCAATCATAGATATTAATGAATAAATTTTGTACTTGATAGGCTGAGATTTCTACCATTCTGGAGACCGTAATTTTGATCCAGTGTTAAACAAGCTTGGAATTTATGCTGATATTCTTCAAGATTTCAGTCACTTTCGATAATGAGCGAGATCCACGTATCTTAACTTCGGTGATCTTGTACCTAATTGCTTGAGATGGCTACCACTTTATCGACCAAAGTTCTGATCCAGTTTTAATAAAACTTGAAATATGTGCTTATATCATCACGATCTTGGAAACGATGGATAATGAACATAATATACGTACACTAGTGTGTCGATCTTGCATTCGATTGGCTAAGCCACTCTAGAGAATGTGTTCTTATTCTATTTGTATCAAACTTGGTACTTAGACATATTCACAAGTACAGTTATGGGTGAGATCCACTAATATTAGTGAAGCAGTCTTGCATCTGATTGGCTGAGCATGCTGACACTCTAGCAACATTTGTTTATCGAATTTTGATCAAAATTTGTATATAGACTTATATCATTAAGATTTCCAATTGATGTAATTACGAGGGAGATTTATACGTCACTTGACGATGTGATCGTGCAAATGACTGGCTATTCTTCTTAACAGTAGTGTTTAATCACTCTTGATAAATGGGCTTATATCATTATGATCAGTCTTGGTAACTGGGCTTATATTATCATGATATAAGAAGAGTAAGATTATGAGCCAGGTACACGCATATTAAGATGATCTTCTGTCTGATATTTCTGATCAGATTTTGATCAAACTAAAAGTCAGATATTATGAAGATTTTGGATGAATGTGATTGAAAACAAGATCTATGCACATAAATATGGTAATGTTGTATGTCACTGGCACAGCTTGTTAACTACCCTAGAGACCGAACTTTTATCAAGTTTCTCTCCAGCTTGATAAATATGCGTTATCACCAGTCTTATTCAGGTTATATAAGATCTGCACATAAGCAGATTTGGATCAGATTAGCTACCTTGTTACCGCTCTCTATCGCTTTGTTATCGCTGTCTCTCTTCAGAATTTCATCAACTTGACCGATACGTTTATATCGCCAAGAGTTTAGAGAAATTCAGTTATAAGTAATACACACACACACACACACACACACACACACACACATATATATATATATATATATATATATATATATATATATATATATATATATATATATATATATATATATATATATATATATACACACATATAATAATAATAATAATAATAATAATAATAATAATAATGATAATAAAAATAATAATAATCTTTGCAAAAAATAAAAAAGTATTTGGTTTCAGTTCTTACCTCCTTCAGGCTTGTGAGCGTAGATTTGACCCGATGTCCCTTCCTACCTGCCTTAAGATGTGATTAATTGAGACAAGAGCCTCAGTGGCTCCGTGCTAGCGTGCCAGATGCTCTACCTAGAGGATGTGGGTTTAAATCCTTCTATCAGTTCAGCCTCTACTGTCAACGGTATTGTCACCAGGAAACGTTGCTCTAATTGTTTCAGCACTAAAATGCTTACTTTTGTTGCTGTGCCGTAAATCACCAACACCATCACTTCATTTCTTCGAGGATAAACGTGATATCAGTCCAGTTTTGATAGATGGGCTAACAATATGTTGTGGTCTCATGCTTTTGTCGGCCAGGATGGTTGCATCATTTCCGCTTCAGGTGGAGTATGTCAGATAATGTTAACCTGGACACGTGTCACTTACCATACACTTTGTGCAACATGGAACTTTCACTGTAGGATCGTTCAAATGAAGTATGTCACCACTGCACTGTGTAATATCGCATTCTTTCACTGTATTTGTGGGAGCCGAGTTAGCTCACATGGACTCGTAATCCAACGGTCGCGAATTTGATACCCACCCATGTCAGCCAGTGCCGCTGCCTCTATCTGTCCTTGGGAAAGGCATGAAACTCCCATTTTCTCGGCATGAGATAGGCAATAATGTGTTAAAAGTGCCGCTAAAATCAGCCAACATCATCAATATGTTTGCAATTTCAGGTGACAAAGGTATTGTCCGCAGTGGGCCGCCGCCACTACTTCCAGGAAAAGAGTATGTTAACCCCGGAGAAGAAGATCAAATGGTAGGAAGGTTTATACGAATAATTTTATTTATCGTCTTCGTCTTCAAAACAGAATTTTGAATTATCAATGCATATCTTCTCTTTTATTTTTATTAAAATTAGAGAGACATACATAGACGTAACAAAAGACACGAACGAACCTATCTTACCCTATCCAAACCTTGTATAGAACTTCGTGTGTGTGCCTGATTTAAGTCTAAGAGTTACTGGGTTCTGTCCTCTGCGGCAGCCGTGTTCTCTTCTTTCATATTCAGCTGGGCATTATCAAGAAAACACGTAAACAATGTTTCATTTTAATTTTTGTTGGGCTTTTTTACTGTCACTAAGTGTATAATTTTTTATTTTTTCCTTTCTTTTTCTCTATTATATACTCGATGTCCTCCAGTGTATGTTTTATAGAATGTGACGTGAATTACCCGTACATGTGCCGATCAAGTAAAGCGTAAAAACATGGGAAATTCCTTCCTAGACTGCGGAAATAGTACAGAAGCGTATAATTAGTACAAATGTCGCCTTTATCACGATATTGAAAGTTCAAATGGATTTTAATCAATTTAATGTCTCTCTTTTTCCGAGATTGAAAACTTCAAAATGGATTTTAATGTTAAAAATATAGCATCGAACTGGTCTTTGGTTTGAAGAAGCTAATAAACTGAGTAACTTCCTTTGTATTAGAATAATGTGGTCTTTATATTATTTTTAAAATGTCTCTGATCCCAGATGATATTAATTTATTTTTAACTATTGAAATAGAACACTGCAATAAAACATAACTTGACTGTTTTCTTTGATCCTTCCACAAACATTCACAAGATGAGAATTGAAATACAAACATCTCTGGACAAGACAGATCGATAAACAAACATGAACGCACGTATACAGACATGCATGCATGCAAGCATGCATGCATGCATACACACACATACATACATACATACATACATACATGCATACATACATACATACATACATACATACATACATACATACATACATACATATCAATAGTCTTAAACTAAGTAACAGAAAAGAGCGAAACCGAACAAGTTTTGTAAATTTCATCAAATAATTTATTTCGCTGAAATAAAAGGTGAAAATTTAAAAAGAACTTACAGAAATTCGAATTAAACCCCTTATAGTTTAAAACGGCCTATCACGAGTCTAAATGAATAAAATTCTAATTAAATTCCACTTGTATTCCAATTAAATCTCAGTATTGAATATGCTTGTTGTCTGTGAATGTGCTAATATGCATGTGGCCTCGATTGTGATAATGTGCTATCAGTTTTTGGAAGTTTCGCAATAATATGATCCCCAAATATTCTTGCCTGAAATCAACAAGATTCCAAATTGATAATCCAGTCCAAGAATATTATTTGATGAGCACCTTGTAATTCCAGTGATTAATAATTTGAATTAATAATTTTACCCAAATTAAATACTATTAGACAACAATACGACATAGTCTGCCTCAGATGTTAAATGCAAGAATGAGGAAGTTCTCAAATAAAACAAAATTATATTAAAAAATGAGACAAAATAGAACCGGATGAGAGTCAAAAGTTCATTTCAATAACAATTAAGTCGTCAACAAGATAAAATATGTTGCTAAAATTATAATAAAGAAAAAAGATAAAGATAAATATGTTTACATTAATAATGATACGAAAACATAATCCACAGTCATAGGAAAATATTAAATATGCATTCAGTTGTTTTCGAAATCAATGTTACTGCTCACTTACAACATGAACTTGAATTTGGACCAGGTCAAGGAATAAATACAAGTATACACAACCTATAATCATGGAGAAAAAACTAACAAACAATACAAAGGAAATATACATAACACCTCCCTAATAAAACAAGGCTTATACACTAAATCATTTTTAAACTATTAGTCAAATATACATGGGATAAAAACTTACATAAGATGAAGTCTTTGGAATGACATAAAATATACATGAAGCAATATTATAATTTTATATTCGTGAAAGTGCATCTGCAATTAGACTATATTTTCTCTTGATGTGCCTGATGTCAATGTTACATTCCTGCAACATCACCCTCCACCTTCATACCCTTTGATTTTTTATTATTTTATATTGCTAATAAAAGTCCAAATTCTATGATCACTGAATAAATAATCGGAGAAGGAGCTGAAGTAATATTTACTTCACAGTATTGCAAAGTCAATAGCAAAGCCAAACATAAGTTGTTAAAGCGCCCGCCTCGGGTACGGGAGGTCACAAGTTCGAACCATGGCCGACCCATGCCAAAGATTTTTTAAAAAAAATGATATTTTCAGCTGCCTCGTTTGGCATTCAGCATTAAGAGGTTAGTACTAGAACTGGTCGGCCTAGTGTCAGGATAATGTAACTGGGTAGGACATGATGCTACATGTGCCAGGCATGATGCTCCAGTGCCAGAAATCACTACAACCTGCCACAGTGTAGACATAGTAGCCAAGTGACCAAAATTTTTAAAGCAACGTTAAAATATTTACATCACACACACACACACACACACACACACACACACACACACACACACACCTTCTAGATGTGGCATAATTTCCCTGGTGCTTATTTAATTTCTTAGATAAATAGCACACTGAATGATCTACACCATTTGTGTCTTCCTGAATCAACACTCCACCAACCCCAACGTCACTTGCATCAATAGACATTTCAAATGATTGATCAAATTTTGGAGCTGAAAGAACTGATACATTCTTATGTGTGGCCTTTAACTTATCAAAAGGCGCCTGACATTGTCCATCCAATGAAACTTTGTTCTCTTACTCAACAAAATGGCCAGGAGAGTAGCAATTAAGGAAGATATTTAGCAAAATTTCATTTAATATCCAACCATACCCACACTTCTCATCAGCTGCTTTTTACTGACAGTCATATGAACTTCAGTGATAGCCTTCACCTTAACTGCTGTAGGTTTAACTTGTCCGTGTCTCATGATATGTCCAAGAAATGTAACATAAACACGGCACAACTCGCTTTCGTTTAAATTAATTATCAGATATCTATCACAGAGCCTATGAAATAATTTCCGAATAGTCTCTAAACAATCCTTCAAGTAAGCGTCACAATTATCTGGACCAGATGTAATCGTGTTCATTAAACGTTGGAAAGTACAAGACGAACATTTCATCCCAAACGGCATTACTTTATATTGACAAATACCGTCTGGAGTTAGAATCCTTTCAAACGGTCAAACTGGTGACATATTTTCCATTTCCAATTTTGTCAGTGCAGTTATCGCTTATTGGCAATGGAAATGAATCTGACTTGGTTACGATGTTTACATTTCTATAGTAGGTGCACATGCGGATATTATTATCTGGTTTCTGTACAAGACTACATGGTGAACTCAAGTTTCTTTTACTTGGTTCTATGCGATCATTCTCCAGCACATACTGAATTTCTTTTTTTTTTTTCAAACATTCTCGTGTGAGAGGGTTCATCCTATTCGGATGCTGTTTCACATGTGTCTCAAATGTAAAATTTTAGCGTCAATGCAAATTTTATTTCTTCGTGTTTGAACATCTGGAAAGACGAGCTCATATTCAACTAATATCTGTACTAGTTCACTCTTCTCTTGTGGCTGTGGATGTAACAATTTCTGGTTCAGATTATTCAATATTCCAGAATTCCGAAGATTAGTTGCACCAATGTCACTATAATCAGATTGCATTAATCGCTCAAATTCACTATTGCTTTCTCAAATATGTAAAATAATACTTGGAACTTAGAAATTCCGAAACAAATGAATTTAAATTTTCAATAACAAAGTTTTCTGAAATATTTCAGAGAAATTCCTATCCGGTACACGAGACCCCAATTTTCAATTACGACTCTATGGTGTTAAACTAAGCGACATAAAAGTGTGGAAACCAGCAAGTTTTGTGCAAGACAGAAAATAATTTATTTCCTTTAAATATGCAGAGAAAATTTGAAAAGAACTTACGGTAATGCTTATAAAATCTCAAATAGCCCAAAACGTTTTATCACGAGTCCCAATGAGTTCCGTTATAATTAAATTCTAGTGGTATTTCAATCAAATATAAATATTTAATGTGTTGATTTGCCCGCCGTCTCAAATGTGCTCATATGCACGTGACCTCGATTGTGATGATGTGTTAGAAATCTTTTGACATATCATAATAAACAGTAGTATAGTCCCAAAATGTTCTTGTCTGAAATAAACTTGGCTCCAAATTAATATTTCAGTCCAAAATTAATTTGATGTGCATCTTGTATTTCCAGTGAATGAGTTGAACAAATAATTCAGCCCAAAGTGAAATACTGAAAACAATAATAAGCCTGATTCTGCAACAGTTGTTTAATGCAAGAATGAGTAATTTCTCAAGTATATAAGATTACATAACAACTGCGACACAGAACAGAACTAGGATGAGGGTCAAAGGTTCCTTTCTATAATGCCAACGTCCTAGACTGAGAATAAGATAAACATGTTTACATTAACAATGATTTTTGAATACATAATCCACTATCATTAGAAAATATTAGCTATGAATTATGCTGTTCACAGAATCAACGCTACTGGACAGGTACAACATATACTTGATTTTGGACAGTTATACGAAAAATATAATCATGGAGAATAAAAATAACAAAGAAAACAAATTAAATATATGTAACAATAAATGCATGCATACATACATACATACTACATACATAGACACATAGATACGTACATACATGCACACATACATACATACATACATACATACATACATACATACATACATACATACATACATACATACATACATACATACATACATGTATGACAGGCATAAATTGGCATTATCCTGGCACCATTCTCTCTGATTATTCCAAGAACGTGAAGGAATAAGTCTTGTCTTGGTTTGGTCAGATGTTTCGTGGTGCAACAACACAAATGGGTTCTTTAGCACCAAGTCAAACTGCGTCAAGTACTTTTCCCGAAGACACACGATGGTAGCTGCCTCAGGTAGATCTGATGGTAGGATTCGGACCTGCACCATTATGGTCATGAGTATGGCACGCCAAGCACGGAATTCCTCGATAATAGCTCCTGAAGATTGCCTACAACACCTCAGCTTTGCAGTCAACTGTATTTATCAGCATCAAGTCCACTGTACATTTTAGGTACTAAAGTCCCATGTTAGGGCCGATTAAGTTTATTTCATCCATTTGTCCAGTACAAGCAGCTTTATAAAATTCACTTGTCCCATATATATTTTCATTTCTCTCAATGTTTCAAACATTTGCCTTGATTTAGTGAGAAGTAGGCACTTAACTCCATCAAAGAATAAAATAAATATATCGACAGCATACTGATGTCGTTCAAGGTCTTGATGAAACACAGGCCTGGTTTTATACATTTTGCTATTTTAGTCACAGATGTTCTAGAAGCTTCATTTGAAAGAATGTTCATGTGCACATATGTCATCTGGGCATAAAAGAGCCAGCAGTAGGATAGCAGTGCCTGGGATACTGTTAGCTATAACTGCAAAATAATATTTCCCTCAAAGTCATCGAATTCCAGCCAAGGGTAAATTATAGCCCAAGATGGTAGGCATTACTTGCCCTAATATTGTCACTTTTGGTGCCACAGAGACTGGCTTGTATATATCTATATGTATTTGGACAGAGTTGCCTCAGATTCCTATGGCAGCCTTATTTTTATCCTCTTCATTCATGTGAATTTTCCATTGTAATATCTTCATAATTTCCTGTCTTGCGAAAATCGTGTTCCATCCTCATGGCAATATATTGCCTCTATTGACAACAGTGATTTTGCTACCAATTTGAAAACGGGGCCTGGTGTCAATGGAATCGAGAATGCTTACGGACAATGGTCAAATGTTTTTGAAATTTTGAATTCTTTTACACCGTTCATGAGAAAAATACTAAGAAAAGAAATTATTATTAGCATTTAAAGAATGAAATATCCAATGTTACTTCTATTTTGATCATTCCTTATAGTAATTTACTGTGCAAATTGCATCAGAGTTTTTAAAAGTTTTGATTGGGAACTTTTTACACGCATTTTGGGAAAATGGACAGATTTTGGCACTAGGAATTGTGCCGAATTTCTACCCGCAAAACAAACCCAGAAAATATTGACAACCACAGGGATCATAACATATATTTGTGTCGTTCAGATATAAGCACATCTCCTTATGTAGCGTAATTGTTTTGCTTCAGAAACGTTGCACATGACATGTTTATCCACTGAATAATCGATTAAAAATGTAATCGTTATTGACATTTAAACAGTGCAGAAAAGCATCTAACATTAATGTTGTTAACATGTCTTCCAGTAATTTAATTGCATTGACCTTTTTGCTTCAAATATATGTGATCCGCTCTTGAGCATCTAGGTCGACTAAACAGATTTTTAGCAACCCATTTAAAATACTACCAACTAATCTTGTCGGATGTGCTTAGATTGGCCGATAGCTCAGTCTTTCAGCCCAAAATGCAGTCCAATGGTGATTAGAACGCGCTTTCATGCTACAGGTATAAATGACCAAGTATGATACATGTGATATATCACAGGATGCAAATAAGTAAGCGGAGAGAGGAATACCCGAATGGCAAGAACGGTTAGATAAATGTAAATGAAGCATGAAAATGAATGCTTGTCTGACTTCTTTTAAAATAGGAAAGAGTAAATTTTTTAGTTTCGAAAATGAATAGTACAGGACGCTGGGCTATGAAGTGTGGTTAGAGATGCATTTAAATGCAACTTAGTTCTTATTTACCTAAATATAGGCCAATCTATACATAATTAAAATAATTTGCTGGCTCTAAACTTTGTTACGACCCTGTAGTTAAATTACATATGTGTTAAAATTGAAATTCTTCTAACTCTTTGTTTCATTTTTATTTTATTTTTACAGCATTAAATGTAATTATTATTATGATGATGTTTATGTTAGAAACATCGTATTTATTTAAAACGTAAATGTGACTCATGTAAGCACGAGCTTTGTATGATAGTAAATTCGTTGCAAGTAAACATTCAGCAGTAGCTATGTAAATGCTTGGCTGTGACCGAGGTTATTTCAAAATAATACTTGTTTACGCATTGTAGTGATTTCGAAATCACACGTGTCTTTCGTGCGTGTGTACATGGTGTGACGTATTAGCTTGTTTTATATGCTCATTTACCTGTAAAAACTATTTAGTCGTAGTCGTAGTCGTAGTCAGTCATAGTTGAGAGTCACATCATAACATCTTAGAGTTTATAATACCTTAAGAAAGGTATTTCTGTGCTGGAAAGAGTTGTGCATTCGTACGAGGAACAACATGTGTGTTGTTAGTGGTGGTAGCTGTATTTCATCTACTTTCTAAATAATTATTTTCCCTGGAGAACAACCCTACTGTCTTTGGACAAAGACATGTAATGAAACTACTTCTAAATCGGAACAGAACAATACAAATTGTGCTTTGCAGTGAAAATTCTGGACATTCTGTGTTAGCCTTCGTCTGACGTCATCATCCGTCATCTTGGATCGGAACTGAGATTCAGACTGTATCAATTTAGAACTGTTTATTCACAGGACTTATGTGTTTTCACAAATTTGAACATATTTTTGGATCTTCTTCGTAAATCGTAAGTCTTGTTTCATATATTTACCTTTTCACCGTGTTTTCTAGGGAAATAAATTATGTTTGTTAAAATTTACAAAGCTTGTTGCCTTCACTCTTTCTTTGTGTTACTTTGAACAAGCCGATACGTAACAACTTCAAAGCAACCTTGATAAAAAAGGCTACAAGTAACTGAAGCAAGCATTGAAGATGTCTCATTTGTATTGTTAATTCAGAATATAAAGAGTCATTATTGTCATGTCATCACTTATAAAGGAATCTGACACTGATGTCTGTAAATGCATTTCAGTAATTTAATTACATTCACTTGCTTGATTGAAGTTAACGTGTAATCTGCTGGTGAGTATCTGGGTTTTATAAACCCAATTTTGAAAGGTCATTTAAAACACTGATAACTAATCCTACCTGTTCTGCTTTGAATAGCAGATAATTTGGTCGCTAAGATGAAAATGTAGTCAAATAGTAATTAGCACACGCGCACAGGCAACTGTTATCAACGGCCACTTATGGTACCTGCGATATGTGAGATGTGAATGATTAAGTGGAGAGAGGTAGATTCATGAAGGCATGACCAGAAAGAGAAATGTAGTTAAAGTAATTAAAACATGAACATTCGTGCTTGTCCGACTTATTTTTAAATAGGAAAATTGTATTTGTTGACGACTATCGTGTTGGAAAATGTAACCTTTTTACTTAAATTAATAATCCACCACATCATGCATTTAAATGCAACTTAGGTCTTATTTAACTATAGGTACCTAGATACAGCAAGCTCTAAAATTAAAAGATTTCGTAAGCCACAAACGTTATAACAATATTGAAAATAAGCTATAAATAACTGAAAAAGCTAAAGAAGAAACCTTAATACACCGAAAGGCACAAGTGTAGATGGCACAACCCCTAAATTGTTAAATCTAGGTGTTAATATTATAAACAAGAACACGCGTTAAAAATTTTAATCCTAAAATGTAATATATTATTTTAACTTTAAAGGGCAAAATTACCACTATTGCACAAAAGCGGAGAGAAGGATCATACAGAAAATAATAGACTTTTTGACCTCAGCCTCCATTTCCAAGCTTACAGAGGAAAATGTAGCAAATCAAATTATTACTTTCTTACAAACAACTGACTTCATACAGCAACACCAATTAGATTTTCATCAAAGTACTCATGTCATGCTGCGTTGATAAAGATAATTGATAGATGACCTAAAGATAGAGAAGGGCAACAAAACATAATTAATCGTTTTTAAATCGTAAGAAAGAATTAGACTTTGTTGACCATAACTTGCTTATCAAAAAGCTCTTTTGTTACACTTTCAGTGAAAAAAAAAATACTGTATTATCTTCGTGGCAGAATCCAACAATTGCAGCTCACCAGCGCTCTTTGAAGTCCTGGTTAAATAAAATATGATGTGCTTCAGAGCTGATTTTTTTTTTTCTTATTTTTTATGTCTTATTTCTCTCGCATATTAACGATCCTATGCATACAGAGAATATTGAAACTGATATGTATGTAGATTATTTAGTATTCCACACATCAGGATGAGACAGTAAAAGAATTCAAGAATACCTGCAGATGATTATATTCATATTTGCAAAGTGTGTCTAAACAATGTAATGCGCATGACTTCCAAAAAGGACACTGTGTTGCTGTTAGGAGCGTCAGACAGATTGTCCATTCAAATATATGTAAAGTAAAATGTCAAAGGTTGTAAGGCTCCTAGGAGTCTAAAGTAACTCAAGATCATCATATGTACTAGATCATATTTCTGAAAGTCTACTTTACAAGCTAATATTATTGCAAAGACTAAATAATATATACCACCTTGTTTGACAAAAATATTGTATTCAACTTACATGGTAGCATCCTCGATGTTGTGAGTTCCCGAATGACATCAGATAAACTAAGAAAATAATAGACACCAATAGTGGGTACGTGGAGAATGGTTAAAAATTAATTTTATAATCGCGATTGGAATAAATATATTTCTTTAATGAATTAGTTTTCGTCTCTGTATAAATTACATTTATTTTCAAGAAATCCAATTTTTTAAAGATCACAAACATCGTAACGGTACATGTTTCAACACACATCACATGCTTTGTGCATGTGAATGTTGATATTGTCCAGTGTAATTACTGATTAAAAACAAAACGATAAATTATTGATACTGTGATTTCATTGAAAGTAATACTGAAATTTCTGCTCATTATTGAGTAAACATCTGAGTGCATTCAAGAATTTAAAGTTTAGTTGCCAGCTTTGGAACTCTCTTCTCCATAATGAACTCCATCTGAAACCAAGTTCGCTTGGTTTCATAGGTGACCTTGGTTAGGTTTGTGATTGGGCAGGATAAACCACTGACTAATGTTAAATGCATCAGTTTTGTTACTTACAAAACATAAACTAAATGAGTTGTATCCTCTGAAACAATTTATTATTATTATTATTATTATTATTATTATTATTATTATTATTATTATTATTAGTAGTAGTAGTAGTAGTAGTAGTAGTAGTAGTAGTAGTAGTAGTAACAGTAGTAGTAGCAGCAGTAGAAGCAGTATTAGTACTAATAGTAGCAGTATTAATAGTAGTATTATCAGTAGTAGCAGTAATAGTAGTAGCAGTAAAAGCAGTAGTAGTACTAGTAGTAGCAGTAGTAGTACTAGTAGTAGCAGTAGCAGTAAAAGTAGTAGTAGTAGTAGTAGCAGCAGTAGTAGTAGTAATAGTAATAGTATGTAAAGGTTCCCTGCACATAACGCCCAGTTTCTGCTTGTCGCATATAGTGTGTAATTTATAAACAGGTTTGACTGAGTATTACTAGCATATGGTGATTATAATGCAGCTGTTGTTTTAATGACTACCGTACAATCTCTCTCCCGGTCAGTGTAAATGATCAACATTTCATTTAATTTTGTTTTGACAGGAAATTCAAGGTTACAAGATTAATAGGGTCAAACAGACTTTAACATGGATAGCCATTGTTTTGACAGTTGGCCTTCTCAGACTTGCATTCTACTGGATGCCACATTGGATGGTGATTTGTACCCATGACAGATGCTCTCCTAACTTTGCTGAAGTTGTTCTACTTTTGGTATGCAACACTTTCATATGTGATAACAAACAGTAATGCTTTTAAATGGTTGAAACTTTAACGGAAAGTTCACACCTTAATTCCCACTTTTATGTATTCATCTTACCTGTATTTTGCCAAAACTATCAATAAAATGCAGCAAAGCAGTATGACATTTTCCTGTGATATAGTAATTCTGAGAAGGTGATAAAACATTATGTCACATAGAGAAGATACCCTGCCAACTGTGGCAAATAGTTATTTGGAAGGATGTGGCGGAATGCGCTATCACCCTTTCAAAATGAAATATTAATTTTCTTTATATCAAATATTGGCGAGCAAGCATTACTGCAACTGTAAGTAACTATTGGAGTTGTAAAATAATATAAAAACTGTGCACTTGATGCATGTAATTGTTTTACTCCTACTGGTACAAAAACAGACGTGATATTGTAAATTGTGAATCTCCAAAATAATATCTATCTACCGCCAGGTGTGAGTCAATTATTAGTTTTCAAAATCCGAAACGGACTGCTAGTTAATTTAGCCCAGGGCAAGATGTGATCCATGGAATAATAAGCATACTGTGCTATGTTTTGCCTAAATAAGAGGGCATCTGCTGCCATAATGGTAAGATAACTGGACAATTGTCATTGTATCATGTATTATTTCAACGTTTAATAAGTTAATTTCTTTTCATTTAAATTGTGTGATATGTTGCCTGTAAACTAAAATTATGTTATTAATAAAGTGGTAAAAATTTTAAAGAATGATTCAGCTTTACAAATAATGCTGTGTTAATTAGTACATATTGCTATCTCAGTTCTGGCGATTCATCAGTTGCTGTAGAGCTTGGTACTTAAATGACGATAACTGTGAAGACGTTTTCAATTTATTTTGAATCAAAGAAGTTATTTACATCCATGTTTAAAAATCTGTTCCAAGGTGGTATCTAGACATCCATCTTCACCTTAATTTACTTACAATTCCCAGCCGTTACCTCTACTTCAAGGATACAGATCAGAATTGTCAAATGTTTGGCTTTGAGGGATTCTACTTCCTCTGTGCCTGATGTAGGGTCCATTCTCTTGTACAAAATATAGTTTGCTATATTATTAGTATATAAAACTTTATGGTTGCACAAACTTAGTAGCACAGTATAGGTTTATTGACGTCACGGAAGACAGTTAATACTTAGGTAAATTATTTGACCTGATGATAATTATTACCCATGGCTATTGTTCCTCTAATGGTAATACTTAAACCCAAGATCGAAAATGGTTTTAAAAGTAAGTACAGTACCATCTCAAATGCTGCTTCAAATATTAATATAAATTCCGTAGTGACATATAAAGAAAAGAAAATTTAGAAAAACAAATGTTTTTCAGATTATTTAAAGCAGTATGTTTATGATATTAAAAAGGACCATGAATAACAATATCACTTGAGCTAGGTTGTTTTATCGGATCGTATGTAAATTATCACTTTAACTCTCCGTGTCATCAGTATTCTGAGTACTTTGACTGTACACATTTGTAAACGTTTATGACTACATCCTCAGATTTGAAGTTTAATTTTAATGGTGCAGACAAGTTCAATTGGTAATTCATGCATGCAACATGCATTTGTTTTTGTTGGCATGAACAAAGCTGTATACAATTTTACACTGTGCAGTTATTTCTTCAGTGGGACTGTGTTAATAAACTCACCAATCAGTCTTAAACCTCTGCTATAATCTCAATATGAATTTATCTACCTAAGGATAAACAAATCTAACTTTGTTGGATATGGGGACAAATACAAATATCCTACTCATACCATAAATCTAGGGAGAGTGAAAATATTAATTGACTGTAATTGTTTAGCAGTAGCTTGTGAAGGTGCCTAATTGCGTTGAGTTTGGGAACCTGAGGATTCTGAGGCATCGAAAACCAGGAAACCTGAAAGAAACTAGCAACTTTGAATGGCTTACCTGAACGTTTTGCATATGTTTGAATGTTGTGAAGGAACCTAATACTACAAGGGGGAAGTTCATCATCATTCACCATATAATCCTATAAAAGGAAATTACATTGATATATTCAGACTTTAGTTAACCTGCTTTCATATAACCTTTTCAGTTGCTTTCATATAACTTCTTTTCTGTTCTATAGGATCAGTATGAACAATGGTTTGTATCACAGATAGAGAACGTTACCAGGGATGGAACCAAGTAAGTATTTACTCTTCACCTTGCAACCCTAATATGGTGGGGAGATATGCCATAGATCAGAGTCTGTTCCATTATATTAGGGACCATTATGACAAACTTAATTGCATAGCTTAAATTCAGGAAACCTGAGTTTTTTAAATTAAATGATAAACCAGATTCATGACTTGATGTGTTATTGCTATAAATCATTAGCATATTGTTCCACTTTGCATGAAATGTTATAGTTAAATTTTTGAAACTGTTGTCATGCCCATTTGGCTACCTGATTTCAACTATTACATCCCACTGCTCTACCTGAATTGCCTGAATTGAGTATACTGTAGTCCATTGTGCTACCTGAATTCAACATTGTGTATTCCAATGGGTTACCTAAATTTAGCATTATGTCGCCTACTGGGCTATTGGGCTATATTACTTTTTAAATTATGCTAATACCTTTTGTGTCTACTACATTCATGACAAAGGAAATCAAGGTTAATAAGTTAAAGTAAAATGTGCCAAAGCCCTTGATACAAATAAGACATCGGCAAGAACAATACAATGAAATTAAGTCTTCTTAAGTTATACAGTTAATGTATACATAATTACTCTTTAAGCATAACATATGAACTTAAAACTTATTGCAAGATCTAAAGATTTATTTCTTATCTAAGACCCTTCTGTAAAGTGAACCTTATACCTAGATCGGCTACATTTAGCAAAAGTGTTTTGAAGTTAAGATTACGTAATTATTTCTGGAGAAAACACATGGAACTATTGTAATTGATGTTGGTTTGTGTTGCTGCTGCGGCACTGATTGTTGTAGTAATGTAAATGTTTCATACCAGGATTGTACAGAAGCTTCTATGATCGTTAATTAGTATGTAATGATCCATGAATAATACATTACTATTTAAAAGTATATATTACTATTTACAGGGTGTTGGTAATAGGCCCGCCACAGGTGATGTACATGAAGACCGTGTCGGAGAGTCAGGATTCCTCTCTCTTTAATAATAGAACATACCAGGTATTAACGAAAAAATATACTTATCCAGGAAACATTTGCATCAGATTCAATAAATTAACATAGGAACACATTGTACAATAAACAATCATTTATATCTATGCTAATAGGAACTTTGTGTGCATTAAATACTGTAAAGCTGGTAAAACGTGAAGCAAACCGCAATCAACAAATTGCAACGATTTGTGTTTTATATGCCCGACGAGCTCTCACGCTCAGGGGTAATTGGGGAAACGTGTATCTAGTTATAAGATAATAACTGTGGAAATTACATCCTAAATTACAAAACTTCTTCTATGATGAAATAACAAGTTTCATTTTAGTTCAAAAGGGGACAGATTTGTGCATATTTTATTATCAACTTATGTTTCTAATGAATATGAAAACAGCAACCCACACAATTCATTGAAGCTTCTTCTGAACTTTTAGTCAACGGATCCACATCATGTCACCATTGAAATGGTATTGATTGGTCTATATAACGTATTAAGAACGAAAATGGATAAATTATACAAAACATAGCCTATATTAGTATTTTATGCCCTCTTATGAATGTACTTGGAGCATATTGTTTTGTTATCCTTGTCCATCCATCCGTCGAGAAAAGTTTCCATTCAGGTCAGTTTTCAAGTACTTGTTTGGTTGCTTGTGTTCCATAGAACACATATAGGCGTGATACAAGATCTTTTAAGGTAAACATGCACTCAATTGTATTCAGTTATTGAGATACGTTATCTCTTGCTCATATGCCCTAGCTATCAGGGTAATTCATTTACCATGTACAATAAAATGTTTCTTGAAACACCACTGTTATTGGGAGACATGCTGTCATTCATTAGAGACCAGATTCTTTGTACACATATAAGGCTGTTATGTAGATTTATAACCTCATTAAAGGGAGCATCTGTCTTAAGTTGCCATTTATTTGCAGAGGAAGGTTTAGTGTGTCAAGGCAAGTTTTAGTGTATAACTACATGGTTTCTGCCAGAATATTTTATCCCAACTATGAGTGTGATTCTCGAAGTTTTCAAAGGGCAAGAAAATGGAAATAGTGTCAATGCAGGAAATGTGCAGATTCAGTATAGCATAAAATCGAACAAAGAGGCCATTGGGAAATACATACTGAAATAATTTGTTTAGTGGAAATATATGTTTTCCACACTGAACAGATAATTTATGAGATCTGAGGAAAGTTCATGTGATAAGGGTTCTGAGAAGATTTAACGAATAGCTTAAATTACTGGATCCTTACGAGTTAAGCCTAAATCTGCGCTGATTAGGTTTACAAATAAAAATTGAATACACTCTTCACTGGTTGAAACACATATAATAGTCTAATCCTATTAGCCTTAAAAATTACTTTTTTTCAAAGTGCATATTTATTTTGAAAATATTCATAAAGTTGTCTATAGAATTGCCTGTTCCATGTATTTAATATCATGTGGTATTTGTTTCCAAAAATGACTCTAAAAAGTAGATTGGACTTCATTGCGAATTAAGATTAGGGATGGCAAACATATGTGACAGCGAGAATGCTGTTTGATTGAAAGAAATAGGATGTAAATAATACGTTTGGATGAGACTGGTTAAAGGGAAGAGTTACAATTACGGGGAAGACTCGAATACATTACATCTGTGTTTCGGTAAATGTATTTAAAATGTAAATATTCCTTTGAACGTTTTGTGCATTTTCTGCAGTGAACTTGTGTATTACTGAGTAAGGGTGTGGATGCAATATATATTTGGATAAGCCAGATTTGGACTTTAACATTGTTACAAGTTATTTACAGTATTGATAATTGTGCTCTACCCATAGCCACGAAACGGCCTCCCACCTGGACTCGACCGGGTGCTTAGTTGACCCTCCTGACCTCTGTCCTATTTCTGCTTTATTTATTCTTGTTGTCTGTCAGGTCTGCAAATGTTATTCAATTTGTAAAAATAACAAGGCCATTCTTTAATATTTCATCTCCTTTATTTAATTCTTGTATGCACATTCTTTAATATTTCATCTCCTTTATTTAATTCTTGTATGCACATTCGTATTTTTTTTTTTGGTTCCAAGTCAATTAAAAGGTTCATATTCTTCTTCTTGAAATCTTTCTCATTTGCATCTTGCAAAATGTTTACCAATTTGCATATATTTTATGATTTAGTGCTAATACCTTTATGTATATTGTTTTCAATGAAGATTTAGTCACTTATATTCTAAATACTATTTTGAAAATATGTTATACTTGTGGTTGGTATTGACTTTCCGTTGTATGGAATCTGCTGACAACATAAGACTTTTTGTTGAAACTAACTCGTGTAAATATGATCGGTTTGATAGTTTTAGCAGTTTCAAAATACCATCATCGATATCGCCTATATGCAATCCTGTTGATATAACACACCCAGTAGCATGAAGTAGGGCTTTGGCCCCACTGCTCCTCTTTGGGGATCCATACCATCCATCCTCGCGTCTACACTCCTTGACATAGGTAGCACATACCTGAGCGGTGCATGTTTGGCAATTTTAGTTATGCACACAAATGCCCCAGTCATGGGGGATAGAGTCCCGTACAGATGTCAGTGCCCGAAGAACTCCAGTCCTTGATACTACATGTGCTTTGTCATAAATATGGTATCGATAAATACATGCTGCGAGCCCAGCGCAATGAATGAATGTACTCAATCAATACTACATGCAGACAGGTCTGTATTACTGATTGTAACTATACTGTATCAGAAACTATATTGTATCAACAGAGGTTTGTGTGTTGATTTTCTCCACAACCATGTCTCTATAGAATGGAATATGCACTGCGTGATAATTGTGTGCTGGGAAAACGAAATATGTATTTGTCTGAGTTGTGAATATTTTCCTATTGAAGAAATGATGTGGTGGTTTACGTAGAAATGTCGAGTAGTAGTCAGGCGATTAATTTTCAAATTATACTGAAGGAATTTATGGAGGTCTGTAACAGCAGCATTAATCTTCCAAAGGATTGTGATATAAAATTATCATAAATGTAACATATAAACTGAGATCGCTGTATCGCTTGAAAGCAGCATCCAGATTTAGCAAGGACGCACAAAAGTGTTGTAAGCATTTGTCGAGACAAAATCAGATCAGATTGATAAATTGGTTAACTTTAGAGTGACCTTAGAAAAAAAAAATAAAGTTGGGATTTTTGAGGAAAATTAAACTAAAATGAATCTGCAGAATTTTGTGCATGAAAATGTACACCTGCAAATGAAATATAACTCCCCCACTTCGTCTGGAGCGATCGAGGATTTATTTGATGATATTAGTGAGTGCTCCTGCTGTAATGTTGAAGACTGCCACGTGTAGGCTAATGAAACAAATGCATATGGACCATAATATAAGAATTGCATCCGAAATCACTACTCTTAAGTGGATATACGAAAGCTATTATGAAGAGAACAGCAGCGCAAGAACCAACTTCCAATTTCAGACGCTATTAGTAAAAGAAACTAAACGAACACAACTGAGGAAATTTATGAGCGCTCTAAGCAATTGGATGTTATTGGATTCGAACGCACAGAGTATGACCCTTCTCGAGTTGGACCAGTACTCTGTCGTGACGGATCATTTGAACTCATCGGGCTGATGAGGCACTGGAATTGATTTTATTCTTGTTTACAGATGATTTGACGATGCCAATGATACCAAGCTATTTTATCTGAGAAGGGCTGATTAGAAACTTCGAATTACCATAAAGTCGCGTAAAGGACTCTATGATGCCCACTACCTGCATAGCCTTGAAATCCGTGTACCACTTGATGAGACGGATTAACTGAAATTTAGCATTGTTTCCAACCATTAGAATGCTCACTTGTATGTATGGCATTGGGGTGCAACATATGCAAAGCTGTCTGCCTTGGAAAATATAAACTCTGCGACAGAATGATGTCATTACGAGTACTGTAAAACATATACGAAGATGTTACACGATGGTCCTGGGGCACAATCATGTCTAAAGTGTGGCATTGGAGTCAAACCATTCAATTAACTTTACCGACCTTGTGAATCTTCTCGTGAATCCTATCAGGCTCGAAAAACATTAAACTGAGATCACAAGCAGATACAACAAGAAAACAATATAACAGAAATAAATGAAATAATGACCATGATTGAAGCTACTGCAGTTTCTATTCCCGATAAAATACCAAAGTTAAAAAAGTCCTTGATGAGATTCTTAATTAGAATTGCATTTTCCCTTGTATAAGCATGCTTACCGTACCTCAGTCAAATAGCTCGCACGACAGCATGGATGACATCAAGTTGTATGAGAAAGGCTCATATACTTGAATTATTGAGCCCTGTATTTACATTGAATACATCACCACTGGTTGCCCCTGATCTAAGAAAATTGGAATTGGTCTTTGACATTAATCAGCATATACTTAGCGAGCGCTCACTTCGTGGCGGAATATCCATGTC
>JAECUM010036156.1:0-38133 GCA_016617855.1 Megalonaias nervosa
ATATATATAGATAGATAGATAGATAGATAATAAAAACAACACAAACGCCGATAAGTGTGTACAACTAATTTCGCATTTATTGTATGCTTCTTCAAGCAAAAAATGTTTTGAAAGAAACGGATGATGTCTTTATCTTTATGTTTTAAAATAACAATTACTTTATTGACATAACATCATAAATGATATACATTATCATAACAATTTTATATGTATAATTGGATCAAAAAGATACACGTCTCTAATGAAATCTGAATCAGTGAAATAGTAATGTAGAAACAAGCAGTCATACATACAATTATATATTTATAAAGGATACTGCATTTGACATTTTTTACAGGTTATCAAATAAATCACATCAGTTGATATGCAGTCATTGTTATAACGTAGAGAAAACACTTCTTTCGTATTTTGAGCTACTAAAATAGGTACATTTTCTTGTACTTGTACACTGACAGTGCCGACGTCTGTTACATTTAGATGATGAAAAACATCTTTTTACATTTTCTGTCGTAGAGAGTGTCGTTTTAAGATAAATTTCAAAGCTCACACTAATGTGGACGTGTTTTAGAAGTCAACTCATTAAAATTTTTATTTCCAAGTTTCATTTTTTTAATTTTCATTTTAAATATTTCATTTCAAATTTTATTTTAAAATTTATTATTTTAATTTTCTATTTTATTTTCAATTCTATGTTCAAATTTATTCTTCAAATTTCATTTTTCTAAATCTTCATTTTTAATTTTATATTTTAAAGTTAATCTGCAAACTTAGCTTTAAAAATTTAAATATTCTAAAGTATCATTTTCAAATTTGCTATTCCAGTTGTCAATTTCAAACCTACTATTTCAATTTTTATATTTTAATTCTCATATTAGTATTTCATTTTTAATTTCCATTTTCACAAGTAGTTTTTCAAATTCATTTTTCGAGATTATCAATATCTATTTTCCATTTCAAAAAACTAATTCAGCTTTTATTTCTTAATTTTGATTTTCAGCTTCATTTTTCAATTTGTAAAAAAAAAATTCATGTCGAAATTATATTTTCTTTAATTTTACTTTTAAATTTTGATTTAATCAGATTTTCTTTATCTAACTATCTATCTATCTATCTATCTATCTATCTATCTACCTACCTACCTACCTACCTACCTACCTACCTACCTATCTATCTATCGATCTATCTATCTATCTATCTATCTATCTATCTATCTATCTATCTATCTATCTATCTATCTCAAGTGGTCTAAAGCGCTCACCGTTACGGATCACTGTCATCTCACCTCTGTCTGCGTGGGTTCGAGTCTCGGGTTCGGCGAATGTGGGTATGTGAGAAAGCTTGCCAGTAGCTTCTCATGGGTCGGTGGTTCTTTCCGGAGTTTTCCCGGGTTCTTCCTCCAACATTTATACTGGCCGCCATGTATCTTGCGCTGAAAAATGGCGTTAAACCCTACAGCAGCAGCAACAACAACAGTGTCTTCGATTTCTTTTAAGGAAACGATAACGATTGAATAATCGTGTACGTTGAGTTTTATTCTGCATGCCTGAAAATAAAATTCTTATTGATCTGTCGTTTCCTCTTGTCGAAAACATAGGAAATCTAAGTGGAAAATGTTGAAAAGAATGCTTATAGTTAAGAAGTTTTTCACTGTGGCCGAAATACCGCTAAGGGCATATAAAAGACGAACAGTGTTGTCCACTCATCGGTTCAGCCGTGCAACCAGTTTAATCGCAGACAAAAGAAGAATACTGCACAGGTGAAATTTTAATTAAATACTTCAGTAGCCCGACCGTGATTAACATGATTAAGTGTATATGTTATCCTTAAAACACGCTTAATTCCAAGGGACACCGGGTGAATCTCCCAATGACAGTTTGTGTTTCTTTTCTCTAATAAGTGTTGGCTCATTTGGACACCTGAGTTGTGACATGAAGTTGCTTTGTAGAGCGTGTGATATTTACTGACGCTATACTGATTTCTAGATAACTCATCTGTTTCATTGTAAAAAAAAAAAAAAAAAAAAAACAAAAAAAAAAACGTGTTCATAACTGTTCGTAGAGTTAGAATGTTAGCTACCTGATTTGGCAATACGGATTGGGAAATAATTCTAATTACACAATGGGCACGAAATTGTATGCATTTTCACCGCAGAAGATATCAGATTTGATATATTGATTATACAGTGAAATTATACATTTCAAAAGGTATTAACTGTATTGTAGTTTGTTTAAAATCAAACGCTTTATCTGATAGATTACTAAAACTAAGTGGAACGAAAATTCCAAAGGTCACCCGAACATGAACCTTTATCGGTGACTGACTGTCAGATCTACTTATTATACGTTTGTCTCAATTAGAAGCCTTTCATTAATTGTTCAATAACATAATGCGTATACTTATGCCGATGAACAAGCTAATATGCATATGTTCCTGACTGTCAACGATATATATACTTTGTATGTTTGCATATTGTGTAAATCATTTAAATTATAAATGTATATTTATATTTATCCTGCTGCCAAAATTGTTTAACCAAGGACCTTGACAATCAAATAACTTCACTGCCTAATACGTACGTACAAGACAAATGTTATCTTGTGTCCAAGATGTCAAAGGACTCTACCAGGAATTGCGCAAAGAGGGTCTTTGACTGCTGTACACAACTAACGGGCCACTTTTGGCTTGTGTTTGTAATTGATAATAATAATAATAATAATAATAATAATAATAACAATAATGCCCTTTCATTAAGAGGAACTCAACTGGTTTAGTACAACTTATGCATCTTGAGACCCTTTATAATGTACGAAATTTACCAAGTATTATCACTTATATAAAGTCAACGTAATTTCATGTTTATTCTCTGTTACTCCCTCTGGCAAAATCAGCGTTTACATGCAAACACATTATTTAAATATGTTAGTGTAGCAAGCGGGTTTAATTAAATATCTAACGTATTATTTGATCTAGGTAATAACGCTGTTTTGACATGCACAAATGGATGGGGCCTGTACCATTTCCTTTTTGGAATGCAGCATATGGATGGGGTATATTTGATTTCGTTTGAATGCAATTCTAACGTAGTAAGCCCAAGTGCTGAAACCCTTTTAAAGATTTCAGTGTTTGGTTTCGGGAATCCAAAATTTCACACAGTAATTGGGAGCAGACCTGGTGTACTGACAAATCTCTGTAAAGAAACACATAATTTGGAATTCTGTTATTTGAATTTGAAATAAATGTCTTAGACATTTTATGAATATTTTTTCTGTAATATTTAGTATATTCAAAGTATTCATTGTCTATGTAATATGTTTTACTGGTTCATCCAATATACATCTCAAGACCATTTATTTAGAGTGTGAAAATCTTCACTGAATTTCTCTCAGAACAATTTCCTCAAATCATATTACAATAATCAATATGGGACTGGATATAATTTTGATAAAAACTAATTTTTTGTTAGTTCTTTAGTTGCCTATAGAACTACAGATCAAACGCTTTATCTGATAGGTTACTAAAACTAAGTGGAACGAAAATTCCAAAGGTCACCCGAACATGAACCTTTATCGGTGACTGTGACTGTCAGATCTACTTATTATA
Source organism: Megalonaias nervosa (assembly GCA_016617855.1). NCBI lineage: Eukaryota > Metazoa > Mollusca > Bivalvia > Unionida > Unionidae > Megalonaias > Megalonaias nervosa. Next base: position 3,601 of record JAECUM010036156.1, read on the forward strand.
AGTTTGTCTCAATTAGAAGCCTTTCATTTATTGTTCAATAACATAATGCGTATACTTATGCCGATGAACAAGCTAATATGCATGTGTTCCTGACAGACAACAATATGCATATTTTACACATATGAATTATTTGTAAACAAATTCTTATTTGAGTACTGATCTTGAAACATTTTAGGTTCTTGTCAGTAAATACTCCAAATGCTTTTTTTTAAAAAACTTAAACTATTATTAGCCCTGTCAATTTTACCTTTATCCAAAGCATGAATTTCAATATGTATTTTCTAATTATTTGTGAACGTAATTTCAGTCATTTCTTGTGCAATGGAAGCATTAAAATATATTTATTACGTAATCGCATGATGTTAAAACATGGATACATCTTCGAAGTCTTAATTTCCGAAGGAAGCCCTGTATCAATTCTAAATGATTGCAGCTTTTTGCAGAAATCTATTCTTTCCAATACGGATGGGGAAGATTATACGGAAAGATAAATAATCACAAAAATGAATAATAGTTGTTAAGTACTAACACCGAACATGCATCACGATTTTAATCAAATCAGCTTATTTTATATTTTGACAAAGTACGCATTTTATTTCACCTCCGTCGTTCGCCAAGGGTTGTCGATCCACTTCTTGCCACGTCGACTTTACATACATGTAGCAAGCTGAAATAGGGGCCCCGAGTGGCCGAGTGGTCTAAAGCGCTCTTCGTTACGGATCACTGCCATCTCACCTCTGTCTGCGTCGGTTCGAGTCTCGGATTCGGCCAATGTGGGTATGTGAGAAAGCTTGCCAGTAGCTTCTCGTGGGTCGGTGGTTCTTTCCGGAGTTTTCCCGGGTTCTTCCTCCACCATTAATTCTGGCCGCCATGTATAGCCTATCGTGTGCTGAAAAATGGCGTTAAACCCTACAACAACAACAACAACAGCAAGCTGAAACAAGTGTTTAAACAGGTCTCCTCTTGTGGATGAACTAGTTGCTGCCGTGCAGAAAGCGGAATCGGCTGACCTATGAAGCTTTTAACACTTTAGGGGGTGTTCAATATAATGATTTTCATGATGTCCATTTGTCTTAGCTGGGAAAAAAAAAACTTGTTAGATAGCGGTTTGAATGGAGATCATGTATATATTAGACGTGTGTGAACTTGTGTCTTTGGTTCAGAACCGTCTCTTAACATACGCGTAAATGTTGCAGATTATGCAAAGAAGCTATGCGTCTGCTTTGCAAAAGCTAGTACTGACAAATAAAAGTATCACCTTATGCCAATACACAGATAGTACTGACTAATCACAAATATCACCTCATATATGTAAATACAGAGGTAGTAATGATTAAGCAAAAATAGCACGTCGTGTCAATACACAGATAATACTCCCTAATAAGAAATATTACCCCATGTCAATACAGAGCTTATGTCAATACACAAATGGCACTGACTAATCAAAAATATCACCACATATCGGTACACAGCTAGTACTGACTAATCCTAACTAGCACCTCATGTCAATACACAGCTAGTACACACTAATAAGAAATATTACCTTAGGTCAATACACAGCTAGTACTGACTAATCAAAAATATCTTTATGTCAATACACAGGTAGTTCTGACTAATCGAGAATATCATCTGATGTCAATACACAGCTAGTGCTGACTAATATCACCTCATATATGTCAATACACAGCCAGTACTGAGAAATAAAAAATACTACATCATGTCAATAAACAGCTAGTACTGACTAATAAAAATATCACCTCAAGTCAACATAGGTTAGTACTGACTAATAAAAAATACCGCTTACATTTCAATTATGTCTGAATGTATGTATGTATGTATGTATGTATGTATGTATGTATGTATGTAATCTCTGCACTTATTTATGCAATGAAAACAAGCAAATCTATTCACTGCGTTACTGCTTGACGTTTAAATCTGCATCATTGAACTCTTATCGATGGCGACCATCACAAATATAGGCCTCCAGCCTTGCACTTCATAGTGCTCAATTTTGACAACAATTTACGTCCATCTTTAGTGATATGCAATTTTACTACATTTCACTTCCTTTTCCTTTTCATGTAAAATATTTCTTCATCTTCATTTCCTTTCTTACATACTTGATAATAAAGACTTGCATCTGGAAATAGGATTTTAAGTTTTGATTTAGCGATGTTATATTGAAAGCTTTCATATCCAATCTCTGATTGTTGTAAGTAAATTGAAAACTTTTGCCGGTGAAGTTAGTGAATTGTCCGTTGGATCAACACGCCTGTTGAGATCTGATATTATCCTCGTGATCATTAGGATAAAACACGGGACTCTCAAATGTAAAGTCTTCAGCTTTGCCATTATTTAGAGACTAAATAGAGACACTCTAAAATGTAGTTTATAAATAAATCATCTTATCGTGATTTTTCAAACTGTTCTTACGTACAAATCGATTAAGATGGGCCTGTCCTCAAGCATAACCGATGAAGAAGGGTTTATTTTAACCAAAGATAATTTGATAAAACAGGGAATGCTTTCACATAAAACATCTCAGTAATAAAAAGAATGTCAATAACAAAGTTAGTGCGTTGTCAAAATTAAAACAACAAGTAAAAAATGTGATAAACACAAAGGACATCGATTAATATAGAATACTTGGCAAGTCAAGAATACTCTGTAAGCGACAGGATCGATATGTGCCTATCAGACTGTAACCTGTAAGGAAAGATATAAACAGTTTTGATTATAACATAACAACGGATACCATACTAGTTAGTCCAGGAGTTAGAGCAATTGAGGATTGCAAAGAAGTTTAATACTTCAGTAGAGGATTTCAAGGATTAAAAAAAGCCATCAAGAACTAAAGTAGTGTCATCTGCAAACTGCGACAGTATATATTTTGTTTCCGTTAGCTTGATACTTTTTATATTTTTATTATTCTTTGATAGTACAGACAAAAACTTTTTCACATATTAAGAAGATATATGGGGATGTTGGATCAAGAAATCTACATCCCCTCGAAATTTTGAAAAACTCTGAAAGAAAACCGTTTTGTAAAACTGCCCATAAGATATTGCAATACAGATTTTAGCCCAGTGCCTTATACTTGGTCCAAAATTAAAGAAAGTTAGAACATTATGAATAAATTTTCATGAAATCGCTTAATAATAGTATTACGGGAATTTGTAACTCTTCTGTAATCAGGCCCGGCCCTAGGATGTGCGGGGCACAAGGCAGCATGCGGAGCCCAAGGCATGAGCGGGGCCCCAAGCAAAACATTGCATTGCGGAGTTGATTTCCTGAAAGCGTGGGGCCCAAAGCGTTGCCTCGTTCGCCTTGCCCTAGGGCCGGGCTTGTCTGTAATGTGCCTAATATCATATACGATCCTTGTATTGTCGCTAATATATATTCCGTTTACAAAACCAGTTTGTTTTCAGATATTATTTATTCAATACTGCCTTAATTCTTTTGTCAATCATCCTAATACCAATTTCTATACAACATTAAGCAGCGAAACTGGGCACCAGCACCAAGTACTACTTTGGTTTATCCTCCTTGGGTATGCAAGTTATAATACATTGTCTCGAAACAATTGAGAATGATCCAGTTTCGTATGCTTCATTAATTGTTCTAACTACAAATTCCCCAATGTCAATCCAAAAGACTTTTTAAAAACGCAACTATGAAACTATCTGATCCTGTGCTTTTGCTATTTTTTAATACTCTTCAAACAATCAAGTACTTCTGTTTGGGTAACTTTGCCTTCTAACCTTGAAGATTGCTCTTGGGTAAACTTATGAATTGTATAGGTTTTGAGAAGGTCCCCTAAATCTATGTATTCTACCTCGTTTACCTAGTTATACAGATTTTATAATATCCTTTAACTTTCCTTAGAATATCAAATTGACTAGTAATAATTTCATTTTCATCTTTTATTAGTTTTGTAATTATTTTATTCACATAGCTTCTATTTTCTAGATGGCAAAAGTATTTTGTTGGTTTCTCGCCCTCTTTACCCACTTTACTCTGGATCTAATAATACTTCCCTGAAGCTTGACTTTTCTGATACTTTCAAGTTTTTTTTCTTAGACTCCAATATTTCTAAATTATAAGTACCTATTCAACCATTCCCTAAGGAATGTATTTGTTGTACAAGTTTGTTTTCTTGTTTGAATTTACATGTAGCATATAACATGGTTTTCCCAACAGTGTATCTAGATATAATGAATCTGATACATTAAATCTTAGATCTGAATTCGATACATTGGAAATATTTCCCCCATATTCAGTTGAAGCATACTGTAATTGTATTCTTTTCTTGCAATTTTTGATTTCATTAATACACTTTTTATCAACCAAGAAAATGTTATAAATTTCCACAAACCTTTACCTAGTATTAAATTACTTTAATTCAAATGCAATATTATCATGGAGTGGTCAGACCTAAAATTTGGTTTAGTTGTCACTTAACCTACGTTAGGCATAAGAGATTCAGTCACAAGAAAGAAATCTAATCCTGCTTGTTTTAATGGACTTTTTCTTGAATGTATATCTCTTTATCCCTGGATTTAATCCTCTAAATGGATCAACGAGACCAAATGTTCTCTAATATTTAATAATGCATTCCTAGCATTAGTGTTATTAATATTTCTATAATTATATTAATCTAATCATGGATCTTGAACTAAGTTAAATCCCCACATACAATAGTAGATTCATTTTCATATTCATATATAATATCATGTATATTATTGTAAAATTCTGGACAGCCATTGTTTGGTCCATATACATTAATTAACGAAAAGTTCCTTTCACCAATTTTAATATCTAATGCTATCAGGTTACCATTAGGATCTTTCTTACATTATTTTATATCATGTTCAAAGTTGTTGTGGAATAGAATAAAACTCCTCGTGAGTTTGACCCGTAACAATTTGAAGTACATTCATAACCCTATTGTTAATATAGGAAATGTTATCCTCTGTAAAATCAACATCTTGTAAGCAATATATATGATATTATTGTCTTCTAAGATAATCAAAAACATACTTACGTTTTCTAAAATCGGCAAGTCCCCAACAGTCAGCAAATAGTATTTTAAGTTTTTGAGGTATCCATTTTCAGTCTTCAAATATAATTTTTTCACAAATAATATGCACCATGTTTGTGATCAACAGAGAGAGTGCTTATAAATAAAACGTATAGATTAAGAACAAAACATACATCAGTAGTAACTTGGTATATGCCAGGGAAATGTCCATCCTGAACTCTCTTTAGACTAAAAACGGCTACAGTATTCAAACATAAATAAAATGGTATGTAACTAATTGTGAAAGTTAAACATGTATATGATACTATCATAGTGACGAAAACAACAATGAAAGAGCATAAACAAACAAACAAAAAAAAAAAAAGGAAAAAGCAACTAAAGTCAGAGGTAAACTGTAGGTTATATGCTTCCTTGCAAGACAGATACATTGGTGCATCGAATCATTAAATTTAACTAAAAGTTTAAAATTAAGGTAGAAAACTCCTTAGATCATTTGTATCCAAGTCGTCAATATTAAAATAAGATGAAGATATGTAAGTGCATCAAAGAGCAAAAGATGGTGGTCATCGAACTAGTTATATTATTTTGAACATCATTATTGATAGTTATTTATTGAAAGTGAATCAAATAATATATTAGCTGGGCCACATTACTATAAAAAAAATCCATAACAGATTTGGGTTTGGTGAAGTTTGGATGTTTCCCGATTCTGTAAATTTGTCCAAGTTTATTTAAATCTTTTGTACAAAATTTGTTAGACTGGACTAATAAATTACAAAATTCTGATAAACTATCTCTTTTATAAATGTATCAAAACTCACTTTGTCCTCGAAGAGTATTTTAATCAGTTTTGTCAAAAGTTTGAGTGCCTCCCGACTTCTCATCATTTCAGAATTTAAACTTTGGAAAGCATATAATCAATATAAGTGAAAGATAGTGTATGCCATGTGACAACCATGATATTGACGATGATTTTCTGTATATTGTATATACTAATTTACGTGTAAACTGAATTAAAAAGTACTTCAGGAATAAACTAGCCACGCATACGTACATTTAATTGTTAAATTATAGTACAATGAAAACAAAATGATCACCAGCTAAATTGTGTATGAATGGTTTAAAATAAGACAAAGATTATTAATTTTACAGTAATTTGTTATAAGGATTGTTTATATTTGTTCATCATCATCTTTCCAGCTTTTGTGGATAACCTATTTTCAGTTTCTGTTTAAAGTTATACATATAGCATTTGATAGCCAGGCAATATTTGTGGTATTTATAGCATAAAATAAACAACTGAATATATAATTGAATCTAATAAGACACCCATTCCCATCACCTGATTTTGTGTAGGATTCAGAGTAATTTTGGCTATACGTTTGTTTAAAATAAATTTCAACTTTTCACATACAGATTTTAAAATATTTTGCTCTAATATTTGGAATATTAGATTTTCAAAAACTGTTATAAACAATTAATGAGTCGAAAAAACCCTTCAACGATTTTGTTTTTACATTTTTCGGGGGGGGGGCTTATTTTGTTTTTGAAAAATGCAAAATGACGCAGATTGGAACATCTTAATTTCCCCACGTTTACCTGACCTAATGTCATTTATTTTTTTAAATGATTATTTTCGTTCCTTTCAGATCATTGTACGGTTTGTCAAAAATGACTTGCTAAACTTAAACTTCACGTTTAACAGAAGTTAAATCATTCACGTATTTTCCTCCATATGTAAACAGTTCTGTCAAGTACTCTGAGGTGTATTAAAGCATTTTGTATATTTAAATGATGTCATAAAGCCTGCCGCGAACCTCTCATCCATATTTGCATTTATTTCTGCCTGACGTAACCTTCGAAAAAAGCCTACCCTTAAAATAACCGGTACAAGATTTCTTTTCAGAAGTACAACTCTTTCGAAAATAAACTGCCAAATACATTTCAGGCCTATCTCGTATGGAACTAGGTGTTATGTGAAGAGAGAAACACATGTAGAAGAACCTCAGTAGTTCTAAACTATATCTGAAAATCAATTGTAAAATACTGTATATTGTATTTAAAAAAATGCTAAATTTAAAAGTATAAATATTTTTAAACAGATTTTTACATTCGTTTTCTTTTTGTTAACTTAATCAAGTTTAGAGACACAGACACTGTTTTCTAGCCATCTATTGATATTTCGCTCACTGGAGGCTGATCAAAATTTGGCGCACCTGCCTGCAAGAAATACTCCTTTTAGAAATAGAATAAAATGAGGCAGGAAAAGATCCGTCTCTTTTAAGTTTGAACAAATCTTCAAAGCGTCAAACGAACAGGTTTAATAAAACATTAACTGATGACGGGTTTATGCTTTCGTTTTGCGAGCAATTTTTATAACAGACTTATTTAATTACCCTTTACATATTTTTGTCCCGAAATAACGTCAATGTATATAGGCCAAGCAAATAAATTGAAGGCCTGTACGTTTGTATTGTCTTATGAACGAAGACTAATAGCTTTGATTTTAAAGCATTGGTTGGCATACTGTGATCTTCTGGATTTGTTGTTTAATATGGAAAAGCGACAAACTTGTACAGAAAACACGCTTTATAGAGTCGATTAAATAATGAAATGAAAGTACAGTACAACTAACAAGTTCCAGTGACTAACTAAATTGGGTGCAGTCGTAACCTCAGATGTACCGTTACTGAGTTTAAGCTCTTTCAGATTACCCTAGGAATGAAGCAATACAAGTATTATAAATATATCTCTTTCACTTTATTCATTCTGCATGCCACGGTAGCTCAACTGGTCGAGCGTCAGACTCGTAGACCAAGAAATGATACCTGCCCTGGCCAGCCCGCAGGCCAGGCCCTAGGATGTGCGGGGCCCAAGTCATGAGCGGGGCCCCAAGCAAAAAAATTTGCATTGATTTCCTGAAAGCGCGGGGCCCAAGGCGGTTGCCTCGTTCGCCTTGCCCTAGGGCCGGGCCTGCCAGCCTCGGTTTATAGTGATGTCTAGCACTGTCATCATGCCACAGACATGAGGAATCATGTCTCACCCAGTCACATTATCCTGATACCAGGCCGACCAGTCCAAGCAATAACCTCTTAATGCTGAGCGTCAAGCTAGTAGCATTATTTAAAAAAAAAAAAATATTTCTATTTTGTTGTTTATTATCATGGCTGATACGTACGTACGACACGAAAGATTTACAATGCCAACTACAAGGCTAGCTATAAAATTATAAATAATAAGTGATTCATCCATTAACATATTGTATGCAAATATCTCTGTTTTAAAAGTGACCGTTGTGTTTGGAAAAAAATAAGACAACAGACTTTGACCGCTGTCCAATCCCATTGAAAGAATTGTCAATAAAATTAATTTAATTTAATTCAACAAAGGAATACATCACGATGCGGATAGCTCTGCTACATAATGGAAAAGGTTTCAGCTTTACAGGGAAGAAATAGGCCCATCGTATCGGACATCGGTCCAATATACATATAAATATACATCAGTAACGTGGTATACTCAAGTAGCTGTTAGAATTTAAACATGTAGGTATTGTGTATCAAAGGGAAGATGGTGCCTTTAGTTCACGGCCCTGCAAACATAAAATGATGCTATCAGACATTTCCTTTTCTCAATCCATAACAAACACGACCACAAAGGCAAATTTTGCTAAATAAAAACGTTAACTGGTAACAGATATTTCATTTATATATCAAATTTTGTAATACAAGCAGATGACATTCAAGAAAACCCTCATCAGATATGGCGGCAACTTTTCACAGATTTAATTAAAAACAGCACTAACTCCGGTGGCCTAAGTGGTTAGAGCGTCCGCTTCGAATGGTGATGGTCGCGGGGTTTTTAAAACCCCGACCGAGTCATACCAAAGACTTATAAAAAAATAATGATACCCACTTGGCGCTCAGAATTAAGTAGTGTTATGACTGGTCGGCGTGGTGTTAGGATAATGCGAATGGGTTGAGACATGATTCCAAATGTCTGCGGTATGATGCCACAGTGCTAGACATCACTATAAACTGCCACACTGCAGACATCGTATCAATATGACTCAAATAAAGTAAATAACTTTACAAATCCATCGATGTCTTTGAAAACCTCAATTTGGATTTATTTGATAAACCTCTAACTCCCATATAAAATTAAGGAATAGAAGTATTGGAATTTGCAAAAGCTAACTCTAATGAAACTGTACAATTACAGTTCATTAAGAAATTTCCTTGCTTAAGACTGTGAACATAAAATGATTTTTTATGTAAAGCGAAGTTTGCAGAACGTCCTGTATTACTGTAAGATATTATATGATAATTAAATAATTACTCAGCTACATGAAATAACCGATTAAACGTTCGTGCTCAATATTATGTTAAATCAAAGTATTGTTTTATCAGGTAAGTACAACTGGGCTAACATGTTCAGACAGCCATTATCTAGTCTAGTTTCTCAAGCAAGTTGGTGCTGGTGATAACACTTATTTTTTCTAACTAACGAAAAGGTGCTAGTCAGACAACAGTCAAAACATCAGCCTGTTTCTGACTTAACATTTTGACCCTCGGGTGGAAGTTTCCTACTGTACACTAATAGACATGAAGTATTCTTTGAATCTCACACGGAAAAACTCTATCACACATACGCATGAATGAGAGAATGAAGTATGTGCATCATATATACACAGGCAAGTGATAGGGGAATTTCAACACATGGGATCAGAATTTGTTCGCAAGTACTCAAGGCAAGGCCTCTTCCTTGTCTGAAAATCCCGACCCTCAGGTGTAATATTCCTATCCTACACTAGTACATATAATGGATGTAATTGTTCTCCCATATATTTGCACTATATTTCCTCAAGATTTCAACGATTCTGCGATCGTCATTTTATTTCTTTATACGGCATACATTATAACCTCGTTTATCCGAACGACGTACATCTAAAATATCCAGTTATTTAAAGCCACAAGCATGTCCACTAAAGGCGCATATTTTGATGTAGCTACGACCTATTTCATGCAAATTCTGCTCTATCTGAACGCGCGCACGTCGTGTGTGTGTGTGTGTGTGTGTGTGTGTGAGAGAGAGAGAGAGAGAGAGAGAGAGAGAGAGAGAGAGAGAGAGGATCATGATAAATTCGTATAAACAAGGTTATATTGTAGCTATTACCTCTTTTGAAGATTGACATTTATTCACACGAGAGAAAATCTTGTTATACATGTGACCTTTAGAAGGTGAACTAATGCCTCTTTCAAACTTGCACGTAAGAGTTTCATTTTCTGAATACAAATAATGGGGAAAACTTTGCTACTGTATTTAGGATAATTTGCACAAAAGGTGTTGAAATTATTTTTCTCCCTTCTGGCGCCTCTGAATAAACATGGAACGCATGCTTATTCGAAACCTAAAGCACGTGATGATTGCGCCATTATTCTTACGCAGCAGAGAAATCGTCTGTGATGGGATGAGATATTATATTACAAAAAATAATCTTACTCATGGGCGCCCGCAGAATGGGTCAAGGGCGGTCACGTGACCCTCCCCCCATCATACTGCAATATATATATATATATATATATATATATATATATATATATATATATATATATATATATATATATATATATATATATATATATCAATTCCGACAAGTTTAATCATGCAATGAAGCTGAAAATATGTCACAAGATTCTGTTCAAAACGCTTAATAAATATTAGCTTTAGTTTCAGACTGCTTATTATACTAACTCTCCTGGCCGTGACTGACTGACCCCCCCAAAAAAATCCTGACACCCCCCTGCACAAAGTCCTGACCACCCCCCTGCACAAAGTCGTGACCACTCCCCTGCAAAAAATCCTGCGGGCGCCCATGAACTTACTTACTATTTTTTAGCAAATTAAAATATTTTTCTTTTGCAAAACTTCATACACGTGTGTGCATATCTTGATATAGATTGGCGAATTTGATAAATGCATGCGGTGATAAAAAGATGAATATAAAAGTTTGGTTTTCATGTAGCAAGAAATGACGGAGTTATATTTTCGTAGCAAAACTCTGCAGTGGGTGATAACAAGGAGCACTAAACTGTGTCTAAAAGATTCGCTGAAGACACTGAAAAATAATGGCTGCCTCTAAAATACATTCATGTCCCTATCTGCGCACATACTTACATCCTGTGCCTTGCACGTCTACCACTTATACTGAAATTATACTGATGCTTTTGGTATCGATACAGATATGTCTTTAAAAGAAACCTGACTTATATGGCATCGTCGCAAATTTTTCTTTTGCGTTGTGGTATCCAGGCCCGGCCATAGAGCAAGGCGAACGAAGCAACCGCCTTGGGACCCGCGCTTCTCCGCAACGCAATTTTTTGCTTGGGGCCCAGCACTCATCGCTTGCTGCCTTGGGCCCCACACATCCTAGGGCCGGCCATGGTGGTATCGACCACTGTGATGTAAACTTACCTTTCTAGAACCGGAAATAAACAATCGCCTCTCAATCAGCCCGAGCAGGTGCAAAGCTTTTTTTTTTTACAGCTCTCGTGCAAATATCGGCTCGATATCGCCGTGTGTCACGTCATGCTCGGCTATCATTTCCCCCATTGCACTGATTGCAATCAATTATATTTTATTTTCTGAGGGAGCAAATAAATATTGATGAAGAAATTTAAGTAACTCTGAGGCAGTGTGAAGGGAGAGGACATTAGTTTTGCTTGCGCGATCGTGGCCATACACATGTTTCTTGAATGTTCCCTTGTATAATAGTTGGCAACAAGTACATCCACTGCAAAATAGGAGCTGAAACTTAATTAGTTTTCTTTTCTAAATTTGTTAACTTACCTCTTTCTATAATTCTTACGTAACTTATTTCTAATTACAGATACTTTAGAGCTGACCTTTGAAACGATTTTATTTATTTATTTTTGATATAATTATGTCTATATCAAGAGGAAAATACATCATGTACTAAAATTAGTACATAAGACGATGTATAAAAATGTTCTTCTGTTGAATCCACTGTTGCAAACTCGAAACAATCGACTCCCCTAATGAGGCCTCAGTTGGATTGGCTTACGTCAAGCCCACCAAAGCATCAGTTGCACTGAATTCAAACACTTCCAGAAAAAGACTAATAGCCGCACAAGCGGTACACTAATGAATGAGAAACCCGGGAAACAACGTGTGCAGACAAGACTGCCAGAAAATGTGTATTTATTACATCGTTTTCATGTTTATTGCTGCTCACAAAGTCTCCTTAGGTAAGTTTTGTTATGCTTTCTTTCTCTTGGTTTTTTTCTTTTTTTACGTATTAAAAATATGTTACTACCTTTAATTCTCAAGATGTTGCTTCATCAGGTCAAACTATTTTACAAATATTCTTCGCATGTATTTTAATAATCATTTTAATTACTAATCTGCTGAAATCATTAACAGATGTTTAACATGCTACATACTTGAAAGCGCAATAAACCTTTGGAGATGAAAATTTATTTGTTAATTTCTAAGAATGAGAACTTATAATATCAGAATCGTGAGGTGAATAGCAAATTATTTCAAATGTTATAACACTCAAATCCTTCAAATGTATATGATCTACGTAAAAACTGCAAATTTCACGGATTTTATAAACGTAACAAGACTTTAATCGGACCATTCCTTATGCATTCTCCTCTTTAGTATTTAAAATAAATATCTATAAATTCATATAATTTATGAATGAATCGATCTGTGAAGTTGATATATTTTCAACGTATCCAATAATGAAAATATAATTTCCGCTTGGCAGAGTATAGATTGTCATCTACCGAATTTCGCTTGACAATATCTGAATATACAATCGACTACTTGACGAGGGAATTATTTTCATCGATAAATTGTATTTTACTTTCTTTAATGTTGAGGTTAACAAAACAAAAAGTGACACAAACAAATGGTGTATGGCTGGATAAAATTAATGATATGTGAATATTGTTTCATCCCTGAAAGAAAACTTATAAGAAAATAATATTTAGTATGTTTGGAAATTCAGTTGCTGCCTATAGTCCTCAAAATTTCACTAATGTTAAAATGTATTTGAATATATTTACACACACACACACACACACACACACACACACACACACACACACACACTATTACGCGATATATATGCATTTTGTTAAACAGAAATATCTTTGAAAGTGAGCTGACAGCCCAGGCGTCTTAGAAATAAAAACATTTTTTTATGGGAATTGTATTTATCTAAAATTTTTCACTGTATTAAAAGTTCAAGATAGAGAAAAATGGTATTGCCATTTGTAACAATGAAAACGAGGGATACTATATCTTTTGTTTGAAAACAAAGCATGTATGCAATTTGCTCGAGGTGTTCCAACATGATTTTCATCTTTACCTTTCACATACAACTTTCATCTATTTCATGGTATTACTGGAAACACGTATGTCTTGATAAGTATTCTTTATTTGTCTTTAAATTTGCATGTAAATTGTTAATCAACGACAAAAGAAAATCTGTACAAATGTGTATGAATCGATGACCAATTTTGATTCATCCTATTAGGAAAAAACATAATTGAATAGACTCAAAGAATTGGGCATCTATAAGCAAATGTCCCACGGAGGAAGTTTCCACATAATTTAGTAGACACCAAGAATTGGGCATCTGTATGCCTATGCAAATACCTCACGTAGGAAGTTTTCACATAATTTAATAAACACCAAGAAGGAGGAAGTTTTCACATACACCTTATCTTTATCTGTCCAGTGACTTATAATCGAATAATTTATACCCTATGAAAATTTAAATGTAAGAAGACATTTTTCCTTTTATACAGGAAATTTTCTTCCGAATATATAGAAAATGTTTGCTAACGTGACAAAATGAAGACCAAAAAAACTTGTTTTGATATTTATCGCTGTGTAACAATGAACTGAAGTTTCGGGTCGAAGATTTCGACCTACTAATTAAATCTTAAATTTTGTTCTTCTTTTGCTACTACGAATAATAATAATAATAATAATAATAATAATAATAATAATAATAATAATAATAATAATAATAAGCAATTAACATAAAAATACTATAACTTCAAGAACAGCTTCCATTTCTTTAGACCGTACCAATGGACACTTGTGGATTTCTTGGCCGTGTCCTAAGTCCAATATGTACTAACCTTGTGTAAATCGCAAAATGAGAAACAATATGACAAAATGTGCAAGAGGGAGAAAAAGAAAGCGTTACTGGCAGCAACTGGAACAAAACTGACCCCAGTTGGACAGGTTACGATTAAGTTTAGGAACCTAAGGACAATACAGGGAAACTGGCTCTATAACTTTCCTCATGTCAACATCTAATGCTTGATTATTAAGTTTGTTTGTTTCTTTCTTTGGTTTTGTTGATTTTTTTTTTCCAGTACAAATATAGCGAAGAAATCTTTATTTGTCCATTTTATGTTCTTTTGTCCTATTTGCGCTGTGGCAAAATCGACTTACAATAGACAAAACAAATTTGGTGAGCATGCAAAGAATATGGTTAAAGTTTGACGCCTTTTAAGTAATTTATTAAATTTCAAAATTTCAAAGTATGTTATATGCCTCATTCAACATGGCCAGTTTAAGTAAAAGAACCAGGTCAGCATCAGTATGGTTCTATCTATATAAAGAAAACCTGAATGTTGTATATATTTTTTAGTTATACCCACATTTTGGACATACAATGTTGAGTCCAAATCGTGTTAGAACCATTATTTAATTACTTCACTAATACAATTTAATAGTTGCGTTCATAGGGGAATATAGATGACCTAATTAACTTTTCTGCCATTTAAAATATTTATGACAATGTTGCGGGGTTGAATGTTTGAACATTTTGGACATGTTTTTTCCGCCATGGGGACAAACATGTCTTTGTTTATTTTTTTAAATTTAAAAACATTTAACGAGTTTTCCTAAATTTTAAAAGTTCATTGAAATTTAAATCGTTGCAAATCTTTCACTGCGTAATTAAATGTATATTAAACAAGCCAATAATAAAAATAAGCGTATTTTAATATCTTAATTTAATCTGGGACATCCAACTAAAAATGTTCTGAATTGTATCTAGTTACTTGTATCTCTTCATCAAGAAATGTTGTACCATGACATATTTATAATTATATTTGGAGCAGAAATTAATTCTTATACAGATCTTTACTGTTAAAAGGCCATGTGATCTTTTAGAAGCTTGGGGCCTATGCCATACCTATAGATGGTCAACAGGATATCAACAGAGTTCTCTCAAACACGTTTCAAGACTGTTCTAACGTCTTCCATCTTGATTTTGTTGTTTTCGTCAGTTTGTCCGCACGTCTGAGAAGATTCCTTGCAAGACTGCAAAAACCACTCAACTTAAAAAAAAAATTTGGCAGGCATATTTGTATGCTTATGTATATGATGATTGGATTTTCAAAACATTCCAGCAAGTTTTCAATATTTGTTATACATTTTTTAAATTGTTGGAGTTAGACTTGGTGAAATTTTTTCAGCACGATTAATAAAAAATCACTTCAGTAGAGAAATTAAATTTGGGAAGGGATATATGAATTCATATTTTGATGACATAATTATGTTTTCAAACCAATACGGCAACGTTTAATTTGCTTAACACGTTTTTAATACTTTTTTGGACTTCAGTCGTTTAATAGTATCAAAAACGTCTAGTGTGAGCAAGCAAAGAACAATTGAGGTAGACAAATTAAATTTTTGCGGACAAGTGTGTATACATATGTGCATGATTTGATTAGAATTTCATACCATTATAGCAATTTTGAAACTTTTTTTGTAAGTTTTAAAATTTTCTAGAACTCGAAACGTTTAGTCTGCAGTTGGAGTATGCATGCTTGCAAACTCTAGTATAGTTACTCTCTTTGTTTTAGTTTTGTCCCACTTTTACACACGACCGGTTTTTAAGTACGTAAAGATGCTTTCAAGTATACATGATTAAGTGATTGAACACTCGAGCTCATGCAGTTTGAACACTATGAACACCTGAGCTAAATACACAGCCACTTAGTAAAGATGACGCGGGGAGGGGGGAGCAAAAAAGAAACAAAAACATCAGTGGGTGCACGTGATACTTATCGCTGTCAGTCAGCTATAGAGACATTTAATACACTCCCATCGTGCGTAAATCTTTCCGAGTCACGCGAGAGTCTGGTTGAACGAGGCTTAAAATCGCAAAGTGGAGCAAGAAATGGTACACATGCTATACATTGGTGCGCGTTTGATAGTTCCCATACGGTGTGTAGAATTTTAGAAGTGTGACGAAAACTTTGAATTATATCACAATAAGTATTACCTGATACCTTCTGTTCCTTAAGCTCGACAATTTAGCATACGCAGTTGCACCATCCAAACACAGATCTTGATCGGTCCTTATCAACATCGCATACTCGAACTTCGAAAAGGCGTCACTTGCACACTTCCTGACTGTGATGATGCGCCACAGAAATGCGTCATGTGCATACTTCCTGACTGTGATGATGTGCCACAGAAATGCGTCACGTGCATACTTCCTGTCTCTGATGATGTGCTATAGTAATGCTATTTTGTATCGATGACTTAACAGGCTAACTTTAATCCGGGGGTTGGGGCGGGCGAGGTGAAGGTTGGTTTGGCTTGTCTACAATTATAATACAAAAGCTCAAGATAAATTCATTAACATCTGATTCTAAGAAACTAGTAAGCATGATGAAATGTATCGATTATCTGCCGATTCTCTGATCCGGGTTCCCAATGAAGTATTACAACTCAACAGAAGAGGAAGGCGTGTAATCGCCATCTGAAATATTACGTCTGCAATTAATTGACTATAAAATCAACTTTAAAATCAATTGTCCGATCTGACCACGTCATGTTTCAACTTTAAAATGAATGGTTCCTTTTGACAACGGCATGTTTCAACTTTAAAATCGATGATTCGATCTGACAACGGCAAGTTTCAATGTTAAGATAAATGGTTCGATCGGACAACGGCATGTTTCAACTTTAAAATCAATAGTTCTATCTGACAACGGCACGTTTCGACGTTTAAATCGATGGTTCCATCTGACAACGGCATGTTTCAACGTTAAAATCAGTGGTTCAATCGGACAATGGCATGTTTCAACGTCAACATCAATGGTTCGATCTGTCCGCTAAGTTGCCCAATTAAACCAGATTTTGTTTTACTTACCTCCAGAAAAAAAAGTTATTTAAGCCATCGTACAAAGTCGTAACCTATTCCACATGAATGGATAGTTAGATACTGTTCACCTCATTCTTCCTTGATCACATATACAGTAGCCATATTTAAATCAGTAGACCAGTAAAAGAAATGTACTTGACAAAATCCAATTCATTATGAGAGCAGCTTTTCGTTTTTTAAACTCAAAATTCGCGTAAAAAAATTATTTTTAGAGTTTTTGCTGATGATGAATCGTTTTATAAGAATAAAGAATATTTGCAATGTTTAAGTGCTATCTTCAGGATGGGTTTTCACAACCACCAGCACCTACCCATCCAACCGTGGTCACTCTGTTGGAACCGAGGAATCTGGTGATCTGGCAGCGAAATCATAAAAAATGTCTTACTATTAACTAGAAAAAGACCTGTTAGGTTGCCTGTATTAATGCACAAGTAACCCGTGTAAAACATATCCTTCAGTTACACTGGGCAAATCCAGAAGACGATATTATCTAATTTTATATGCGACTGACTCTGCAACCTGATACCTTTTGGTTTAGATATTTTACTAAACCCTTTCTGTCCAACTGATCTATAGTATCTTTTAAAATAGTGTATTATGAATGATGTTATTTATTTAATCGACCGAAAACAATATTCTGAGAAGATCAAGAACTGTGTTTTTATAGTTATTAATTGGGTGTAAATTTTATGCCCATTTGTGAAATTGAAAAAAACGGTACGGTTTGTGAACTTACGGAGCATAGGGTACAGTCTACACGCGATACCATGTAATTTGACGGGCATCTTCATCCTCATCGCGCGAAATCCTGGTTCGACAATTATATTCTAACCCTAAAATAATTTGTATCTCAATTTCGGAAGTTAATATTTTCCTGAAGTTAAATAATGCTTAAAATAAATCTATTGATGCATGATTCTCACAAAGATAATGACGAATGACGTTGACTATGTAATCGAGACTATCAGGTATTTTTGTCGATATGATTCATGCCTGAAATTCTGCCACAGGAGACGATTTATAATGTCCGTAAAATAAACTTAGTGACTAGGTCTTTAATTACATAATTTGCGTTATTAAGTTTTAACAGAGCCTAGTTTCATTAATCAATATAATGAATTTAAACTGGTTGCTTATCCGAAAACAACACAAGCACTTAACATGAGAGAAGAGCCTCTTAGTTCATTCTGCAATTTTACGGGTCATACTGTACTTGTACAGCAGAAGATTTGTAAAGTCTTTAAATTTTTACAATTTGTTCACTGACACTCATCACATCATGCGCGGCCATAAAATCTTGCAAGGTCAAAATCAGTAATAAATCACCGTTTAGTCAAAGTTAGTTGATTTTTGTTTGACTTCAATTTGATTATTAAATTTTCATAAGATGTATATAAAAAACACGTAGTCCTAATTTGTTGTTTTATTTAAACATTTGTATTTTTAAAACATATTTTGAATAATTAAGATGCAATTTGTTTAGAAATCTTTGCATGAAACTATATATATATATATATATATATATATATATATATATATATATATATATATATATATATATATATATATATATATATATATATATATATATATATATATATATATATATATCCTTAAATTTACTTATTTAAATATTGTCGTTATTCTACTATTTATGTATTGTAGATACTATACATTTGAGCGAACCTCACATTGGAAAACATACTGTTCATTCGTCCAACTCATTTAGCGATGTCGTCTCCGGGCAGGTTACGGTGGGAGATGTGTCTCTTCCCATCAAAGAGGCATCAGAAGAGGACCTTGTAAATGAGGACAAAGGGATGAATGAGGACAATCAAAGCACATACTTTGAAAATTATGACAATGAGAAACAAAAGGTCTCTGATTCATCAAATGAATTAGTGGAAATTTTGGATACGGGTCCGCCGGTCCGCTCGAGACGGAGTGTCCCGGAAAAATGTCCCCAAATAGGAATAACTGGAATCGTTCGAGTCATGGAGGGGCTAGAATGGCACGATGATCTACATTATCCAAACACCACCGTATACAAGGAATTGGAAGAAATGTTTACGCTTTATGTATGTTCCCTCCCCTTTTCTTTTCTCTAAAACTATATAATTATTTCAAGTGACGTAGTTAGGGGCCCTGCAATGATGACTTTGCTATGGGCCTTACAAGGATGACATTACCATAGGTCTTGTAAGGATGACGTAGATATGGTCCTTAAGGGATGACTTTACTATAGGTCTTGTAAGGATGACGTAAATATGGTCCTTAAGGGATGATTTTACTATAGGTCTTGTAAGGATGACGTAGATATGGTCCTTAAGGGATGATTTTGCTATGGGTCTTGTAAAGATGACGTAGATATGGGACTTGCAAGGATACATTACCATGGGTCTTGTAAGGATGACGTAGCTATGGGCCTTACAGGGATGACATAAGAATTGGTCTTGTAAGGATAACGTAGAAATGGGCCTTACATTGACGACAGTACAATGGGTCTTGTAAGGATGCCATAGTTATGGGCCTTACAGGGATGATATTAATATGGATCTTGTAAGGATGACGTAGCTATGGACCTTACAGGGATGATATTACTATGGGTCTTGTAAGAATGACGTAGCTATGGGCCTTACAGGGATGATATTACTATGGGTCTTGTAAGAATGACGTAGCTATGGGCCTTACAGGGATGATATTACTATGGGTCTTGTAAGAATGACGTAGCTATGGGCCTTACAGGGATGATATTACTATGGGTCTTGTAAGAATGACGTAGCTATGGGCCTTACAGGGATGATATTAATATGGGTCTTGTAAGAATGACGTAGCTATGGGCCTTACAGGGATGATATTACTATGGGTCTTGTAAGAATGACGTAGCTATGGGCCTTACAGGGATGATATTACTATGGGTCTTGTAAGAATGACGTAGCTATGGGCCTTACAGGGATGATATTACTATGGGTCTTATAAGAATGACGTAGCTATGGGCCTTACAGGGATGATATTACTATGGGTCTTGTAAGAATGACGTAGCTATGGGCCTTACAGGGATGATATTACTATGGGCCTTCCAAGGATGACATTACTGTGGTTCTTGTAAGTTTGACGACGTTTTTATGGCCTTGCAATGATGAGATTGCTATGGGCCGTGTTAAGATGACGTTGCAATGGGCCGTGTAAAGATGATGTTGTTATGGGCCTTCCATGGATGACATTCTTATAATGTCCTCCTCTGAATCTTGCAAATGAAAGCTGTGACAGGTTACTGTAAATTGGCAAAGCATCAATGACCATTGCGATACAGAGCTAAAAGCTGGAACACAAACAGAAACTTGAATTTTATACAACTTTGATCATATAGGACATAGTTTTCTCCATCCTTATACAAATGTTTTGAGCTGAAAACGAACCAATTAATTTTCACTGAGTTTTATTCACTGGAACAAATGCAGAGTGTCTCAGTTATAATTTACACATTTTTGCTGCGTAGTTTAGGCGCTGACTGTAGTGGGTCACTCGATCAGTATACTTGACTGTTAAGTCATTTTGACATAAAATTTAGTTATGACAGAATTTCTTACTAGTAAAGAAATATACACAGTGTTGAACTTAGTACCTAGCTGGAACCAGTGTTCTTTCACACTCCCCATGATACAAACTTTACCACAGGTAGCAAATTGCAACCCAAGAACCTATTAAAACAATGGTCTACTGTAGCTGTTTTGTCTAGATCCAGCGGATTGTAGAGGGTACTGCTTTTCCTCTTTTTTCTTTTTTCTTTCTTTTTCTCCACAACCTTGAAAGCTGGAACTCTATTCAGAGAAAGCTGAAAGGGGGAAATATTGTTCCAGATTTAATAATTATTCTTGCCTGTACGGTATTTTAAGCTTACTTGATCATTAGTATTGATGGTGGTGCACATATTCGCTTCATACATAACAGCACTGATGTTATATTTAGGAATGTATTCCGTTAAGGCATAAATAAGGCAGCAGTGGCATAAGGCGGCGGCGGTTATAAGGTTGTTGTTGCGCGGCGGCGGCGGCGGCATATCAAAGCCGCATAAAGTATATAGTAAGTAACTGTCTATTCGTAACTTCTGTCTTTTTCAGCTTCGTGAGGTTTTTGCCCCAAAAATTGCTGGATTCATTGGAGTCCAGATTCATTCATTTCGGTAAGTAATATTTTCACTTCTTTGGAAAATGGAAGGCTGATTATGTATTGTTAGTATGAATGGTGTTTTGTTTGCTGGTATGGTGATTGGGCAATTTACAAAGCCTTAACAACAAAATGATCCAGATAGACAGAATAACCGAAAGAATGTGCATTTCATTACGTAGAATGTAAAGCGTACATATTCATAAAGTGTTTGCACTTGCATAATAATTAAGTTTACCTACTTTATAACTGGCCATTACCTTATCACCTATTCCTTCGTCTGCTTCAAAACAAATACCGTATTCGATGTAATAGCCGTAAATGACTTAATAAGTAAACACACCCATTTTTGCAACAAATTAACATTTAGCAAAAGCTTCACTTTAAGGACACGTGTCTCAACCCTGACCAGAGGAAATCAGCTGATAAAACTCGCCTGGAACATTGTAATTTTCTTGAACGTTATTACTACGCTTGCTTGGCGGCTCATAACATCTTAACTTTCCGGGTTAAATCGATGTCAACAAATCTTAATATGCGATTAAGGTGGGTGAGAGAATATACTTCCAAAGAGCTCACACACACACACACACACACACACACACACACACACACACACATATATATATATATATATATATATATATATATATATATATATATATATATATATATATATATATATATATATATAAGTATATATATATATACCGGAAGGCAGCTTTTCAACCTTCCAGTATGTATATACACTTGATGGGAAACTTTTGGCAGTGAATGTAGACTTACTATGACGAGTTATAATTTTATGAAAAGTACACACAATATGTATATACACTTGATGGGAAACTTTTGGCAGTGAATGTAGACTTACTATGACGAGTTATAATTTTATGAAAAGTACACACAATTGCACAATGCGGATACGTCGAATGCGTAGTTATCTATATGTATGCATACTTTTATCCAGATTCCGTATGTATACATACTTTTTTTGTGTGTACGTATATATATATATAGAGAGAGAGAGAGAGAGAGAGAGAGAGAGAGAGAGAGAGAGAGAGAGGCAGGCATTGATATCACAACCCTATCATGAAAAATATATAAAAAGTTGAACCTTGTAAATCGTTTCAGGCAAGGAAGCATAATTTTCAATTTCACACTAACCCTAAATGCGTCGGCGACCAACAACCAGACTCTGAATGATGCGCAAAGTGTTCTGGAGAATGAACTCTCTGAAAAGTTGGCATCGCAAAATCTTACTATGGACCCGAATGCAACTTCAATACAAGGTAATTTTAAATTTTCGCCCCCTTGCATATCCAAATCGTGAATCCCGCGTTCAGCATATCAAATGCAGTGCTATTTTGATTTAATGATAGAGCTCTATTGAGCAAAGGCAACTGGCAATATGTCTGCGAGTTCCTTGAGCTGCGTTACATTGCCTATACTATCCACCAGCT
Organism: Megalonaias nervosa; assembly: GCA_016617855.1. Lineage (NCBI taxonomy): Eukaryota > Metazoa > Mollusca > Bivalvia > Unionida > Unionidae > Megalonaias > Megalonaias nervosa. The sequence goes on from JAECUM010036156.1 coordinate 26,501, forward strand.
TTCAACAACAATAATAGACAAAGAAAGAAAGGGGAATACTGTACTTTATGGGGGTGGGAGGGGTGGGTGGGTTGGGGGTGTTAGGAGCTTTTTGGGGGGGTTGCTTTGGGGGGTTGTTGTTTTGGGGGTTGGAGGCTTTTCAAAATGGGAGTAAATTACTTCGCGGATAATGATACAGCAGTAAATGAGGTCGGGAAAGCATTATGATATGTCTTACATCATCTCATAAACAACTCCATGGCATGATATGTTGTCCGCTATTATTTTTTTTTTTGGGGGGGGTATGTTTTTCAAAATACACTAAGTGTTACCTGGTATTGTCATATTTGATGTGCAGGGTGTGACGTAGCTGGCAACATAGGTAGATAAAAATGTGCCTTGCATAATTCTGGGAGAGATTATGTAAACATTGACCATATGTGTGACCGATTGTTTAAAGGACGGCTCCTCTGTGGTGAAAAGGCGAGATTACCAGTACAGACCAAATGGCATTTGCATATATCTGCATATGCAGTGTGTGTGTGTGTGTGTGTGTGTGTGTGTGTGTGTGTGTGTGTGTGTTCAAAGCACCGCCTTAGATAATGTACTTTGATACGACAAAATCCGCTCTGAATGGTTCAAGGTCTGACGAAAATAAATTCTGGAAACTAAAACATTTTATCGTTCATGAAACACAAATTTAAAAGTACATGTGCTTGATAATCAGTAAATGTTTCGTTTGAGTTAAAGCTATACAATATTTTGGTTGATTTTTCTTATTGTCGTAATAGAGAGCTTTATTGGTGTCTTAATGTTTTGTGCATTTCCAATTTTTTTTTACATCATATTCTGTTCCTTTTTCATAACTAAATCACATCAATAAATACCACACACAAAAATGTGTACGATGGATGAGTGCAACTACGGGTTTATTCCATTTGTTTTAAAACCAAAGCTTTAATTTTATGGGACAGTGAATATATTTTAAATCGGAGCTACTATATCAAAACCAGATTTTTTCTCTATCTCACAGTTTGTGTGGCAAATGCCTATCTTTTCGCAATCACGTTCCTAGCAAAGTCCTATAGCAGAATACCATTCGTATACTTTCCATCATAAGCAGTATTAATAAAAAAAAAAAAAAAATAAACCTTGACGCATGTACAAAGGAATAGAATCTATTCCAGGAGAATGTTTTGACGACACAAGTTACAGACTGCAATATAGCGTTAAAAAATCATAGATTGAAATGAGTACAAACCAAGATTACAGTGTAAGGTTCATGTCCCACTATAAAAAAAGGAGTATGTTCTACTTGCCTTCAGTCTAAATTCGACTGTAATCAAGAAAATTAAATGTATCCTTTCTCGTGATCTGATTGGCTGTTAGACACCAGTAAGTACCTGACACACTGATTGACAGGTGAAACTTGTGACATAACTGACCACCTTTCAGTGTCAATTGTCTGAAGTGGAGCTAATAAGTTTACTATTAGTAGGCAGTATACCACGAAGTTGACTTGTAGGTGTTTTCCTATTGTCACATTGTTTGATACAGTAAGGTGTCTAAGTTATACTTACTTCACAATTCATATCGAACTGAGGATACCTACCCTTTTCTAGCGATTGACTGGTTTCAAACTTCGGAGCTAAGCAGCGCACAGCTACAAATAAAGCAACAAATTAAGGATAAAGTGGACGGGTCGGTACAGAAACTGATGCATGTATTGAAGCACCCGGCCTCTCGGGGCTTCCATAGATTACAGCAGCGCTAGCGCTGACTGTGCATGTCAACAAAATTTGAATACTGTCATCGACAGTTCGATCAGTCAAAACAACAAGGAAATTATCATAATTCATGAAGAATTTTCAGTAAGGCTACGATTACCACGTCAGCTTTAACGGCAGACGAAAGCAAGTAGAACACTAGCAATCCAACTAGACAGGCTAGAAGGACGAATGCACTGGGGGAAAGAAAAAACACCGGCAATTTCAAACAGCTACGAAAAAGAAAGTCGGAATAGATACGTCAAACGGCACAAAAAAAAGAAACTTAAGTTAATAAAACATTCGAAAAAATCACAAACTGACGATGGAATCCAATAAAATCTTAAGTTGATGTATAATATGTCAGTATACAAAGCTTAGCGAATCAAATACTCTAACGGAGTAGTTGGGTATCAATATTGTCAGACTAGAGTGTAAAGCACATATCGTTGCACACACCCCTCTTCCCCCCAACTCCGCCCGACCACGCCCCTCAGATAAAATCTGTGACCCTAGGGTAAATAAATCAACACATGGGACAAAGTTAGTTGCATAACCAAGTACAGAATTTGTATATACGCGCCCAATACGTTTATACACAGTAATTGGGTAGGGATTTTTAAGTTGTGACCTAGGAGGGTATGAGTGGTGGTGGGTGGGGATGGGCTTAGTTTTATTCCCTTGTATCATGATTTATGGCAGTGGTTCCCAATCTTTTTGACAGCTTCCTCTTTGTTTTGTTTTTTTTTTGATAAGTTTTGCCACCCTCAACAAAACTCCTGGCGACTCTCCAGAACGTTCTCGCGATCCTGATTTGGGTCGGAACCCAGGGGTTGGGAACCACTGATTTAGGGGTCCCATTCAATCCCCCATCTGACATGAGTCGATACTTAGGTCAGTAATTACACGCACTTATTCTCAGACATGTTAGTTTCTAAATCTGGATATGTGGGATTTGTCTTAGCTCTATGTCAACCAATTCTACCCGTGCTTATTGAAATGTGCGGGCACAACATGTAGAAAACATGGAATGGTTGACTTCAAACAATGTTTCAAATGAGGCGATGACTTTTGCAGATTTTCTTTGTTTGATTGGTTGTATTTTTTTTTTTTTTCCTAACTCCATCAGGTATCTTATTTCATATATAAAAGTGTATAATTGTCTTGAAATATTATCCAATTTTAAAACTCTACCTGATTTATGGTTCTCACTCTACTACAAACCCAGTAGTTCGTTCTAAAACTGTTGTATTAAACACGTCTTTTATGTATTACATCGGAAGCATATCATAATATCAAAATACGGGGATCGCTAATTAACAATTTAAGACTGTAGTGTGCCTACGAATATTTTGACTTGGTTTGGTGTTGTACAGTCTAGCAATATAAACAGGTTATTAAATACCGAGGTAATTGTAGTAAGTCCCTTGCCCAATTACACGCCATGGTAGTAGACCCAGCTTGATCCGATGATAGGATTCTAACATGTACCGGTTGTGTAATGAGTGTATGTTAACAACTGAGCCACCGCGTCTCCTTCACATATGAATAGACGTGGCGGGTTTTGCGACATCAGTTAGACGTAGGAAAATGTCCTTTTCACACAAAAGTGGTTGACAGAATTAACTACTTTCAGAAACACTTTCTTGTAAGTTGAGGGACACAGAGAGATTCGGCAACATAGAAATATCTAATGTCGGAAAAGCACACAAAAAAATAGCTCTATACCTGTGCACCCATTAGTGGGAAAAGACTGCAACCAAGTTACGACTGAGGACTTGAAGAGGTTAGGCTGAGAGAGAAAGAGAGAAGGAAAAGAAATACGGCAACGCTGACCTGTCACCAACAATGATTTGGAAAGGACCGGAAGCAAGCGGCAATTTGAGTTCGATCAGTCACTGGAGTCTATGATGAAATTTGTTTTATCGGTATAACAGAGCAGCTAATTGCATTTCGCATAAATTTTGTATTTCAATTTCCAAGAGAAAGTGTATTATTCAAATGTCATGTCCAGTTTCATCTTGTTTATGTAATTGATTAAATTTTATATTTTACATACCGGGTTTCGTGTTGTTCTATTCTATATCTTTCCTCAGATCTCTGTTATTCCATCCATTAGTTTCATATTTTATTATATTAAATACTCGATCCGGGAAATAACACCATGGTCGATCATCTCCTAGATAACGATAACCAAAGCACAATAACAGGTGGGGGTATCACATATTATATCTCTCACCCTCCCTAACACAAATAATTAATTCCTGTTTTATATCAGTCTGTGGGAATCCATGATCGGAGTTTGCAATTGTGCTTAGATATAATTCGAGAGGAATTATTTGTTTAAACTATTGATTGGAATTACTTAATGCATATTGACTTTTGAGTAACAAATTATTTTGGAATTACTGCGAACTAATTCAAAGTCATTCTGGATTGCATCATTGTCGTAAATCAGAACGTTCAAATCTATTGGAATTCATTCGGAGCATTCAATACTTCTGAACTTGTCATAGGACATTTAGGATTATTTGGGATTTAACTCACAACACTGTACGTGTCGGCTAAATTTTCACTTTATAACTTAGAGAAATACATTGTTTGTTCATTTTACTAAACTAGTCGGTTACGCTTCTTTCTGTTACATAGTTTAAGACCTAGAATCGCAACACCACACAATAAAGCGAAATTGCCATTTTCATTCATATTCATGATGATACATAATGTGCATGGAAAACGACGCGCAGTACTTTTTACATTCAGACCAGAGGTGGAAAAAAAACTACATAAAAGTGTTCGATTGTATGTCTTTATTGATAAACGTGGAATGTACTATACATACTATAGTTGTAGATCTGTCCATCAAAAATGTATCCAAGATAAAATATAATAAATAGCTCTAATCTTCTAATATAATAGATTATTATCATATATATATATATATATATATATATATATATATATATATATATATATATATATATATAATATGATATGAAATTTTACGAAAATCGTTAAAGTTGAAAAGTCTTGCCTCCAAAAAGTTGACAGGAAATGCTATGACGTGGAGACGTAAAATCAAAGAGTGTTCTCGCATCTAGTGATGTATGTCGACCATTAATATATTCTGCGTTTTAGGAAGATTTTAATAAACCTGTCTTTTAATGAATACTTTTGGAACATAAACAAAACTTTTGTAACAACAACAGCAGCTGCTACTACAACAACAGCTACAATAATAATAATAATAATAATAATAATAATAATAATAATAATAATAATGTATTTTGAAACATCTGTTGTTGTTGTTGTTAATAATAATAATAATAATAATAATAATAATAATAATAATAATAATAAAGTTGTTAAATGAATCAAGTCATCCAATAATGACTGTACTGACTGAATCGAGTCATCCAATAGAAGATTAAAGTCACTCTTCGGCAAAACACGCTTACCCCCACCCCCTTGACGTAAATTCACCTGTCTGTACTAACTGAATCGAGTCATCCAATAGTGACTGTACTGTTATAATATTATGTGAGGTTGCAATTCTCAGACGCATTCAACCGTGATTGCACTGTCATAACATTCTGCGAGTATGCAATTCTCAGACCAATTCAACCATGATTGAACTGTCATAACATTCTTTGAGTATGCAATTCTCAGACTACAACCCTATTCTTTGTAGTGGACCTACACATTGTGCTTTACATGGTAAACAACTATATGGTGATGTTCTGTTATCTCCCTATTAAATAGATCGATAGATTAGGACATGACCGTATTTCTTCACATGCACCCATTAATTCTATTTGTTGAACAGTATATTACCTTTTCTTTCTAAAGCAATTTTTATGTTTGGCAGTTGTGACAATGCTGCCTGGAGTTAGTACTATTTTGCGTGATCTCAAAGCATAGAACACAAAATTGTATTTTTATGAGGGCATCTGATACAGGCGACAAAACCCACTTCAAACTGACTGGGGACATTAGAAAAACGTAAAATTCAACTATGATTTTTAATTACTAGATATATCTTGTTTAATAGAAAAAAAAAACATGGTAAGTATGCAATCGTACCTTTTTTGTATATATTAGAACGTGATTCGAAAGATTCTGTTGTACATTAAAATATATACTAGCCAAAAACTCTAACCGGTCACTCCTCTATCCAATGCATTTTCTTTTCAAAGTTGGTTCAAAAGTGTTTGATTTAGATTTAATTATGGAACATCTCAATTCCTCACAATATGATGTCTACAACCTATCTAACAAGGTATTTCAGCATGACGGAAAGAATTCAAATAATAATTACTGAACATAAAGCATGTGCCTGCCTTTATTGATTCACAGATTTCCAATCTTACACAAAATAATAGGCAAAGATGAGTTATACGACAACTAATAAAACAATTTTTTTGAATGGTATTAGATTGTTCATGCCTTACGGTACAAGCAAAGAATATAATGTGGGTTTCAAAATGTGGAATTGTCATTTATCGATAATAAATGTTGTTCTGAATGTTTGTTTGGGGAAAAATTAATTGTAGTCACTCTTTATGATACAAGCCATACACTGAAATGAATGTCCAAAGGTAGCTACAAGAATCCACGTAAATAAGGACATACTTGACCAAAGTCTCTCTCTCTCTCTCTCTCTCTCTCTCTCTCTCTCTCTCTCTCTCATTTCGGTTAGCAATGAGCAAAGGACTTCGAAAGAAAACTGTCGTACAGTATACCTGGAATATATGGTCATCTTTATGTACAATGTCATTAAGTGACGCTTTGTAGAAGCATGAAGACGCAAAATTGGCAAAATTACTGTAAATGAAACTTAATCTCGTGCCCACACGCGATTATACATGGCCTCTTACGACCTGTTAGAAATTTGCAGTAGGATATCAGACAGAGAAAGGAAATATTGTCGACAGAATGGTTTTTAAGTTTGGATCAATCGACTCTTATTAACGGTTTTAGCAAAAACGAAAAAGTTAAAGTTGATTAATTAGATAGCACAGTGCATCCGTTGAGCATAGCGTAAGAAGATGCTTCCTCCCACCCTCTACATTTTACGTGTAAGAGCAGACTACTAAACGATGGTCCTTTTAGAACTGAATTTGAAATTTCCTTTCTCTGTCCTTCAGCGTCCTCAGCTCCCACTGAACAAGATGCGATGCATGATCCAACATCAACAGTTTCACTTACAACCACAGCTAGTTCTAAAAAAGGAACATCATCCACAGCAACGCCAAGCTTATCAAACCAACTTGAAACTACAGAAACACCGATTGTTAACACAACATATGGGACTGAAACATCATCAACGTCTAGTTCACTTGCTGCAACGACAGCAACTGATACGACAACACAGAATTCGGATTTTCAAAAACTTGAAAATGCATCTTCGTCAGCAGAACTGCTCACAACATCAACAAAAGCCACACTCTTGCCAATTTTGATAACACAAGAATCGTCCACAGTATTACAGCACGCGTCCTCCTCTTTAAGTAATACAGATGGTGCGTACACAGAAGAGCCCTCCACTACAACAACAAAGACTAAACTGAACTTATCGGAAACCGACACTGTGTTTTCAAAGGCGACACAGACTGAACGAGTCATGGAAATTTTATCTGTTTCATCGGCCGCTATAATTACATCGGAACCAACATCAATCACAGAGATGTCACAGGTAGAAAATATAACGGGGTCATTATCTATTTTCACTATATCGGAGACTAACACAACAACGTCTGCTGCGACTACCACAGAACTACCTGTTATTAAGAGTACATTACATGGCGATATAGCAACAGAAACAACATCCGTAACGGCTAATACGGAAACTGAAACTTTTTCAGAAGCATCAACTGGTTCAGCAGCATTACCTGTTGAAACAAAAACGAATACACTTTATGATAAAACTACGACTCACTTTAGCACATTTGTGCAATCTTCATCTGCTACAATTTTGTCGAATGATATAACTACCAAAGAACCACAGCTTACAAACGCATCGCATTCTCATTCAGCTACGACTTCAACTTCTACTGCTGCTGTTACTGCGACGACTACTACATCTGTCACTGATGACATAGATTCCTCCTTATATACAACTAGTGCCCAATCTCATATCAGTACAAGGACACTGAATACAAAAGGATCACCTTCTAGAACAACTGCGTCACAGCATGAGACAACAAATGTATCACCATCGGACTCTTCCATATCACATGCTAACACTTTTGTAGAATCATCGGCCAGCTTCCTGATATCAAATACTGAATCTAATACGAGATTACCATCAAATGTAACTACATCAGAAGTTTCAAAAACCGCGGATTTAAATCTCCCTTTAACTACATCACAAGTTGTAACTACAGAAGAATCATCGTCTACTACCACAGTATCAGAAGCTGATATTTTCACACCATCACAGTCTAGCCCATCTGATTCACAGGTAACGGCTGGTTCTGAGTTATTCTCGGATAGAACTACATCCAACATAGCAAAAGTTACGGAACCATCTCTTCGTATAACATCATATGCTGAAAGTGCAACATCACCTTCTAGTTTAACTTTATCACAGACTTCGACTACTGCTGATTTGTCACCTATTGCAACGACATTTAAAGGTAGTACGGTCGCAGAGATATATCCAATTACAACAACATCCATTGCGACAACCACAAAACTGCCATTTACTGCTAGTACATTACATGATGGTATAACAACAGAAACAACATCCGATACAGCTGATACAGAAACTGAAACTTTTTCAGACGCATCATCTAGGTTAACAACATTACCTGTTGAAACAGAAACTACTATAATATCTCATAAAACTACTCCTCACTATAGCATGTTCGTACAATCTTCACCTAGTTCAACTTTGTCAAAGGATATAACTACCAAAGAATCACAGCTCACAACCGCATCGCATTCTCATTCAGCTACGACTTCAACTTCTGCTGCTGCTACTACTACCACGACTACTACATCTGTCTCGGATGACATAGAATTTTCCTTATATACAACAAGTGTGCAGTCTCGTCTCAGTACAAGGACACTGAATACAAAAGGATCACCTTCTAGAACAACTGCGTCACAGTATGAGACAACAAACGTATCACCGTCGGATTCTTCCATATCACGTGTTAACACTTTTGTAGAATCATCGTCGAGTTTCCCGATATCAAATACTGAATCTAATACGACGTTACCATCAAATGTAATTTCATCAGAAGTTTCAAAAACCGTGGAATTAAATAATTCTACTTCAGTTACATCACACGCTGTAACTACAGAAGAATCATGGTCTGCCTCGACAGTGGCACAAGCTGATATTTTCACACCATCACAGTCTAGCCCATCTGATTCACAGGTAACGGCTGGTTCTGAGTTATTCTCGGATAGAACTACATCCAACATAGCAAAAGTTACGGAACCATCTCTTCGTATAACATCATATGCTGAAAGTGCAACATCACCTTCTAGATTAACTTTATCACAGACTTCGACTACTGCTGATTTGTCACCTATTGCAACGACATTTAAAGGTAGTACGGTCGCAGAGATATATCCAATTACAACAACATCCATTGCGACAACCACAACACTGCCATTTACTGCTAGTACATTACATGATGGTATAACAACAGAAACAACATCCGATACAGCTGATACAGAAACTGAAACTTTTTCAGACGCATCATCTAGTTTAACAACATTACCTGTTGAAACAGAAACTACTATAATATCTCATAAAACTACTCCTCACTATAGCATGTTCGTGCAGTCCTCACCTAGTTCAACTTTGTCAAAGGATATAACTACCAAAGAATCACAGCTCACAACCGCATCGCATTCTCATTCAGCTACGACTTCAACTTCTGCTGCTGCTACTACTACCACGACTACTACATCTGTCTCGGATGACATAGAATTTTCCTTATATACAACAAGTGTGCAGTCTCGTCTCAGTACAAGGACACTGAATACAAAAGGATCACCTTCTAGAACAACTGCGTCACAGTATGAGACAACAAACGTATCACCGTCGGATTCTTCCATATCACGTGTTAACACTTTTGTAGAATCATCGTCGAGTTTCCCGATATCAAATACTGAATCTAATACGACGTTACCATCAAATGTAATTACTTCAGAAGTTTCAAAAACCGCGGATTTAAATTCCCCTTCATCCGCATCACAGACAGTAACTACAGAAAAATCATCGTCTCCTTCCACAGTATCTCAAGCTGATATTTACGCACAATCACAGACTAGCAAAACTGATTCACGTGTGACGACTGGTACAGAGTTATCCTCGGATAGAACTACATCCCATATGGCAAAAATCACGGAATCATCTCTACGTATAACATCATTTGTTGAAAGTGCAACATCATCTTCTGGTAATAATTTACAGGAGACTTCGACTATTACTAATTTGTCACCCACTGCAACGACATATAACGGCAATACGACTGGTGAGCTATATCCAAGTACGACCACATCCAAAAGTATACCTACTGCAGATTTGCCTTCAGGTGCAAGAGAAGGAGGTGAAACAACCTCAGAATCAACGTCTTTTGGTACCACGTCGCAGGCTCAGAATATAACTAATTCTCCTTCTGCTACAAGTACATTACAAGGCGAGTCTACTACAACAGAAGTAACTTCTAATATATCTACACCGCAGAACACAACTCCTGCAGCCAACAACTCAACTTCTTCACTTCATGCTCTTCAAACAGCATCTTCTTTTGAGACATATTCAACAACAGAATCTCCTTCTACATCGGCATCACATACCACGATAACATCTACAACGCATTATTTGGACGATGAAACTTCCATGGAATCACTTGTAAGTGACCTAACACAGAAAGTAACAACTGCAACAGAACCAAGTCAAAAGTCTTCTGTACAGCAGGCTACAACGTCATCAGGTTCAATGACAGTACACGCAGCTACAGACGGTTTGCCTTCTTCGCCACATAAACTACAGGCTACAACAGATTCATATTCTATCCTTTCTTCATTACAAGATACAAGTGTAACAGAATTGTCCACTACCGTCTCACAAGCAAACGAGAACAGAGACACCCCACCAAGTTTTACACAAGATATTGTAACTACAACACAATCACCCGATACACTCTCTACTAGAGAGATTACTAGTATTACGCAAAAATCGAGTTCCAATTCCGTATTACATAGCACAATAGAAACATTGTTCACGACACCTTCACAGTATATCACCACAATTGTGGAATCCATAATTTCTTCTACAACACACACAGCAAGTGCAATCGAGAAGACACCAACAACGTTTATAACAGAGGCAGTTATGTCTAGAATGACTCCAGGAAACCAGGAGGCCGCATCAACAGAATCGGAAGCTAGTTCTACAATACAGGGTACAGCCACGTCAGGATTGTCTTCAAATTCTACACCCGAGATTACAACTTCCGCTACGTCGAAGTCAACAAATGCAGAAAAATCGTCCATCACTACTTCTATATCACAGGGTGAGAATACAAAGTTATGTTCGGATCTATTTCCTACAGCAGATAGTTCAAAACCGTACTGTTGTCTTGTATAATTTCTGCAACTTCAGCAGTAGCTCAAATTGACTCGGACAAAAAAGATGGAAATGCGGTATATAACATTTCAGATACTATACAAACAACGTACAATAAAATTTTGCAGTCAGTACCAAATGTTAAGTATCTCTCTCTCTCTCTCTCTCTCTCTCTCTCTTGGGATCATGCATTTCTCATCATCAATTTTAATTTTTTCTTGAAAAGGTTTTAGAATCTTTTCACTATTGTTTTATTTTTGAGAGAATGGATGGCATAGTTAGATCTCGTTCTAATA
>JAECUM010036157.1:0-11180 GCA_016617855.1 Megalonaias nervosa
TTTGTTAGTTTTAAATTCTTTTTTTATTTTGTTTCATTACATTTTATTGTAAGAAGAATATTTTTACTGGGTTTTATATTTTTCCCAGTAAATTTAGTCTTTTGTTTTCACCTTTGTAAAGCGTAAATGGTTGATTGAAACTTGGAGCTGTAAGAACCGGCGCACTTTTGAGTATGGTTTTTAACCTATCAAAAGCCTCCTGACATTTTTCAGTCCAAAGAAAATTATTTTTCTTATTAACAAGTTTGCCAAGGGTTCAGCAATATTAGAAAAATTGGAAGAAAATTTCCGATAGTATCCGGCAATACCCAAAAATCGCATCAGTTGATTTTTACTGACAGGCACAGGAAAATCAGAGATAGCCTTGAACTTAGCATCAATAGGTTTAACTTGTCCATGTCCCACAATATGTCCTAGAAAAGTTACACAAACACGGCAAAACTCACTTTTAGACAAACTGATTGCCAAACTTGCATCAGTGAGTCTGTCAAAAAATTTCCGAATTGTTGCTTGATGTTCTTTCCAGGTGTCGTTGTAGATGATGACATCATCGATGTAAGCATCACAATTAACTAGACCAGACGTAATCATATTCATGAAGCGTTGAAAGGTACTTGGGGGACCCTTCATCCCGAACGGCATTACTTTATATTGATAGAGTCCATCTGGAGTCACAAATGCAAAATTTCCTTTGCCATTTCCGTTGATGGAATTTGCCAAAATCCTTTCAGAAGGTCAAATTTGGTGACGTACTTGGCATTTCCATTTTTTTCAGTAGAATCATCGATTCTTGGTAATGGAAAGGTGTCTGTTTTTGTCACACTGTTCACCTTTCTATAATCAGTGCACATACAGAAAATTTTATCTGGTTTCAGAACAAATATACATGGTGAACTCCAATCACTTTTACTGGGCTCTATGAAATTGTTCTCCAGCAAACACTGAATTTCCTTTTTCAGGTATTCCTGTTTGAGAGGGTTCATCCTGTATGGGTGTTGTTTCACAGGTTTGGAGTCTACAATTTCAACATCATGAAAAATATTGTTTGTCCTCGTAGGAATATCCGGAAACAAGTGCTCATTTTCGAATAATAACTGTTTACATTTATTCCTTTCTTGTTGTTGCAAATGTAAATGTTTCTGGTCCAGATTTTTCATAATTTCCGAATTCCGAAGATTTGTTGCTCCAAGATCAACAGAGTTCGATTGAATTTCTTCACTTAAATCCTCAGTTTGTGGGACAGGTACAACTAAATTAATTGCATGATTTACTTGGCTATCTCTTTCAATATACATCTTTAACATGTTAATGTGGCAAAGTTGTTTTTGTTTTCGCCTCGCAGGAGTATTTATGATGTAATTTAAATCATTTACTTTCTTTTCAACCGTGTATGGACCATACTATTTAGCCTGTAGGGGATTTTGTTTAATGGGCAAGAGAGCTAGAAGTCTATCACCAGGCTGGAATCTTCTATCCCTTGAATTTTTATCATATCTTGATTTCATTTTTAACTGAGTAGAGTACACATTTGCTCTTGCGACCTCACAAGCTTTTGAGAACTTGTACTTAAAATCAGAAACATAATCAAGAAGATTGAGTTCAGTATCTTCATTAGAAAGAAGTTTCTCTTTCAACAACTTTAACGGTCCAGGCACAGTATGTCCGAAAACTAGCTCAAAGGGACTGAATCCTAAAGATTCTTGAACGGACTTCCTAACAGCAAACAGAAGTAAATGATTGCTTTCATCCGAATTTTTACTCGCATCAAAGCAATATGACCGAATCATATTCTTCAAAGTCTGATGAAATCTTTCTAAAGCCCCTTGGCTCTCAAGGTGGTAAGCAGAAGATTTAAATTGCTGAATGCCTAATTCGTGCATAGCTTGCTGGAAAATTACAGACATAAAATTTGACCCTTGATCCAATTGGACAGATTTGGGAAGGCCAAATTGAGTAAAAACCTTTATCAAAGCTTTTACTATAGTTTTTGTTTTAATATTCCTCAAAGGAATTGCCTCTGGGAATCTTGTTGACGCACACAAGTATTGGTTGCCTGACTTGGTCTTAGGTAAGGGACCGATGCAGTCTGCCATTATTCTGCTAAATGGTTCGTCAAATGCACGAATTGGTTGCAGATGAGCCTTAGGTAACTTCTGAGTGGGTTTTCCTACCATTTGACAAGTATGACAAGATCTACAAAATTTACAAACATCACTTTTGATTTTTGGCCAATAAAAGTGAGTCAAGATCTTGTAATAAGTCTTACTAATCCCTAAATGACCAGCCAGAGGAGTTTCATGGGCCAAACTAAGTATTTCCTCTCTGTAAGATTTTGGAACTACAATCTGATAGTTCGCTGACCACTCCTAACGGGAGGTCTCCATTTTCTCATAAGAATTCCATTTTTAATGAAATAACAGACAGGTACTTCAGTGGCTTCAGTTTCACTAATGGCCCTCTGAAACAAACGGGAAATCTCAGGATCTTTTTCCTGTTTGACGACAAGTGATTGTCGTTTGTCACCCTGGTTAGATAAATGAGAATGAGCAGTTAAAAGAGGATCACTGTGATCAATACCTTTTGATTGATCCAAACCAGAAGTGAAAGAGATGTTACGTATATGTAATTAAATTGCTTGTGTGTTAGTTTTAAAATTCTTTTTTATTTTATTTTTGTTTCATTACATTTTATTGTAATGATTATTTTCACGGCATTCGATATATTCTTTCAGTAATGTTGTTTATCTAAAACGTAAAAGGTGTTACATGGGCATTATTTTTAATTCACCATTGTGAGCGGTAGTGTAAGCACTACTCGAAAAAGATTAGCTATTGCCAAGGTTAGTTTGCTCTACGTGTAGTCTGAATAAACAATGTTTTAGTTTAAATTTATTTCAGAGTGAGAATATGCATAGGTCTGTTCTTGCTACGGTACAAATTTCATGTTTTCTATTGCGTTGTTCAAGTGTTAAGAGACCATGTGACCTATCACGCGAGAACGGGATGATATTTTAGTTGGATTTAATACTCTTTCTGAGAGCTTTTCAGGGAGTTGCATTTTAAAACCTTGAGGGCTGGAGAGGTTTCTATTGTTGAAACCAGATTGTTTTTGAGGTTCATTTGTTTTTGGAATTTAATAGTTTATTCTCTAGAAAACCAAATGAGTGTATTTTTTTAACAAAAATTCTGGGAGAAAGAAATTCAGTGGAAATTTATTCTGGAATTATTCGGAAACATAAACTGTGATTCAATTGAGGAATTGTTGCCATTTGTAGAACGACCACATCTGACGTCATCGCCTTCCATATTGGAACGTCGTCGAGATTCAAACTTGGATTCTATTAGAACTATTTAGTGATAGGACTTGCATTTTTAAATCTTAAGATTAAATTTTGAATTATATTCACAAACCGTAAGTCCTATTTCCAATTTTTACATTGTTTTCTAGGGAAATAAATTATTTTGCTAAAACTTACAAAGCTTGTTGACTTCACTCTTTTCTATTGTTATTTTTGTACGAGCCTACACTTAACAGTGACCTCATCAAGAGCCTGACCAATACATGTGTCAGTTAAAGGAATATTTTCCGTATCAAGATCATTCTCAAGAGCATTCTTTGACATAGGTCTAGTAACTTCACAAGCCGAGTATAAATCAGGGTATTCTTTTTCAATAGGAGCAACTTTCTGATCCAAAGAAGGCTTGTCAGTTACAAGTGGATTAACCACAACCTTGTCTCCAGCTAGGTCGTTGCCTAGTAACAAATGAATTCCCTCAACGGGTAAAGAAGACACAATACAGACTGTCACAGGTCCTGAAACTAAGTCTGATGACAAATTTACAGAATGGAGAGGAACATTAACAAAGCCGCACTCTACTCCCTGAATGAGAACACTCTCATTAGAAGAAGACTTCTCAGAAAAAGGCAAAGTACCTGATAATAAAAGACTCTGAGAAACTCCTGTATCCCTTAAAATTTTAATAGGGATAGGATTGGCCAAATCACCCAAAAGTGATATAGATACCTTCGACATGAACGGTTCATAATTCTCCATAATAAAATCAGACTGGGGTTTAGTAGAACCAACAAATGTATTGCTTTCAATACATGACCGTAACCTTGACCTCTTAGAAATAAGAGCATTTGGGATAGGTCTACCTTAATTCTTATGCCTATATTTCAATTTGAAGCAATCAGAAATGACGTGTCCTTTCTTCTTGCAATAGGGACACGTAGGAGGAGACAAGGATTTTGAATCACGTTTATCAGAAGTTTGATTTTTAAAAGTTGTGCCAGATTGAGTTTTAGAAGGAGTATTATTGGGCTGAAATACCTTTCTACCAGTAGACTGCTGAGTGAAAGCCTTACTTACAATAGGAACTTTATGAGTTAAGGAATACTTGTCAGCGGCAAGAGCATATATATTAATACAAATAATACTATCATACAGGTTAGAGAATTTTTAATTCGTACTCTACGGAGATTCGAACCCAGGTCCGCGGGAAAACGGCACCCATCGCCTTGCCTGCACGCACCAGCCCATGCCCATATTCCTTCACGACTAAGCACGCATCAGCATAAAATGATGGCGCTGAATCGGTGTTATATGCACTCGTGCGTAGCAGACACACTCGCATGACGACGTGGTAGATAGATGAGAATTATATATATACCTAGTTTATGTGCCGTGGGCATTTACCTCTCAGTTTATAGCTTTGTTAGATTTTAGTGATTATTTGTAGATTACTGAGAGCCGGTGTTGGAAAGATATTTTTCAACCCGATTTGTTAACCACCTTCTAGGAGTAGACGTCATAATGTACAGGATTCACGAGATTTTATGATAGAATGGATTAATTTAGTAAAACTGACCCAGGAAACTATAGATTCCTTGCTTAGTATTAGATGGCTTTATCAGTGTAGCAACAGTTTCAAATAATACGTTATGTGTTCTTAGCATGTTTTGAAGAAAGCGAGAAAGAAAACGGATAAAGAAAGGTTGAGACACTGATGCAGACAAAGACTGAGATAGGGACACATATGGCGATTGCCGATTGACAAACAAATGTTATTTCTATCAAAGATTCATGTGCATACATATTTACTTTTGCTTTTGGGAAAAGTATCCTTTTCTCCTCAGATCTATTCAAGTAAATTGTACGATGAGCTAAGAATGAGTTTAGCTTAGTCCCTCAGTCTTAACAAGGTGATGCTGCTTTCAACACAGTGACAAGATTCAGGTACGTTTTCGAGTCTGTATGAATGAGAACATTAATTGTTCAAGGCAAACCATATACAACGTACCTTGTCGACCGAGTAGTAAAATTATCGGATAGAGTATCTTTGCATACGTATTGCATTTAGAACCCTCATCAAGACACTGGATGAATTGTATTTTTTTTCTTCCTCAAAATCTTGAGTTTTGATCTTTCAAATTCAAAAACCAAAACTTGTATTACGTGTTTGATTCTCATTTTGTTATGTCACCAATGTATTATTGCATTAACCTGAAATACAGGTTTATCAAATGCATTATTTGCAGTTAAAGCGTTTCGTCCGGTGAAATGAATCAGCTCACAGATAAAAATGAACACATTGAAGATGAGAGTAATGAAACATTGTATTTGTGCTTTTATATTTTTTTTGGGGGGGGGTAGGGTAGCATTTTTTAAATGTGTTTTTAGGTGCATGTGTGTTGGTAAAATCATATCTGCAATAAAGTTTTCATTTGTTGGTAAATAAAGTTAATTTGGTTTATTTTTATTAACCGTGATATGCAATGTCATCTTTTCTCATACTGGCCTTGGTTTGTACCATATCATCCCATCATATAAGTAAATATGAAGGCGGCCAATATTTACGAAGCTGCTGTCTTAATAGGAGATTTCGATATTGATAGTTATATTGGACAGTACAATTGACCAGGCAAACAAGAATTAGCTTCCTTTTGCAAAAGGTCGTATTCTACTCTGACTTGGAAATGTTTTCTTTTCCGATCTTTAGGTTCCTTGTACAGGGATTTTTCAGAATCAGAAAACTGACATTCATTCTTGTCTATCAATACAAAAAAAACCTCAGTTTTATGTGTGCGTATATTGCTGCTCCTTTTTTAACACCTCGTAATTTTGATTTCATGGGTAATTAGTCATAGACCAGAAGAACTTATGGGATGGTATGTTGTCTGTCTGTCCGTAAGCACAAATTTGTTATCGCTTCTCCTCCTAAACCACTGGGATCATTGAATTTAAACTTTACATACACATTCATCCCGTGGTCTAAATGAAAATGGTTCTGTTCGGACATCCAATATCGCTGCCACGGCAGCCATCTTGAAAATTTTGCTATCGTTACTCCTGCATCTGAAAAATCTATTTTAGCACAACTATGATTCAACAGATAGTCATACTGATTTCGTGTGATGTCCATTTGGTCTTAAATGAAAATAGTGCCGATCTGATGTCCAATACGGCCGCCACAGCAGCCATTTGGAAACTTTTCTTATTTATATTCATTCTGAATTGACCGCTCCGGTGTCCTAAATGGTTAGAGCGTCCGCCTCTAATGCGAGAAGTCGAGTCATACGAAAGACTTATAAAAATGGTACCGTGTGTCAGGATAATGTGACTGGGTGGGACACGATGCTACATGTCTGCGTCATGATGCCCCAATGCTAGACATCACTATAATCTGCCACAATGCAGACATCGTAGCAATATGACTGAAACATTGTTAAAAGCTACATTAAAAATCCAAATCACACACACACACACACACACACACACACACACACCCCTTCTAAATGTTAAACCATGTCTTGAAAATATTGTTATCATTACTTATCTCCAAATGTAAGCCTAAACCAATATGGGGTTTTGATCAATAGACTTTTTATGATACCTAGTTGGTCCTAAATGAATATGGTGCCAGTCGCACATCCACCGCGTGGCTGCCACCACGATTGTCTTAAAAATCTTGATGACAGTGCTCTCCCTGAATGAATGATCATTATGACATCGGATTTTCACCAAAATCTTCTAATGATGTTTACTTTATCCTAAATGTAGATGGTGCCAACCTGGCATTCAACAATTAAACAAAGTCGTTTACTCTTAGTCAACCCTAGACTCACTCTCACCTCACTGTTCTCTAAAAATAATAATTCTTCGACATTTTACCAGGAAAACGCAACAGTATGGTCGTACTATTTGTGAAGTGGGGAAATTTTTATTGGAGGGGGAGATTTGTGTTCTCAGAGGTATACCTCTGAAATCATCAAGACTATGATTTATATTACCTTTCCCCTTCCATACATATTTTCCTTCAGATACTGACAACATACAAAACAATAGTTCTATTGGTCGTAGACCAGAACAGCTTATGGGATGATCTCTTGTCCGTCTCCGTCGATCGTCAAGTGTCGTACGTCATTCGGGTAACACAAGTTTGTTGTCGCTACTCCTTAATCTACCCAGACGATTGCCTTTAAACTTTACAAATACATTTATTCCATGGTCTAGTTGGTCCTAAATGAAAATGGTGATGAAATATCATTAAAACCTTTCGCCAGTCATTCTTAAAATTACATCTACTCCTCCTGAATGGATGGTCGTATCAACTTGGGTTTTACTAAAACACTTCTTATGATGTTTAGCTGATTCAAAATAAAAATGATGCCGATATGACATCCATTATGGCTGCTACAACAAGAAACTCCTTAAAAATCTTGTTGTCACTAGACTGGCTACTCTCCCTAAACGGATGATCATTATGACATTGAATTTACATCAAAGGAATTTTAATGTCTAGTTTGTCCTAACTGCAAATGGTGCCAAGCTGACATCTAATATGTGTGGTCACAGGAGCTAATTTGAAAATCGTGCTTACCGCTGAATAATATAAAAGATTGTTTCAACAGTTGACAGCTAAAAGGCACAAATGGTCTTATCTATAATTCCTGGAAATTCTTTTCGTCCGTCCCTTTGAGGGACCTATGTTGCTGAAGAACTGTATGTTTCTAAACGTTATAATGTGATTTGAACGGATTGAACTTGATCCTGTCTATCAAGTCAGTTTTAAATGTTATAATTTACAGGTTTTGGGGAAAGGTCCGGGAAGTTAATTACAGTGTTGTATGTAACAAATTATGTTAATGTATTTTTTGATTTGGGGGTTAAATAATGTTCTATACGTAGTAAAAACCGAAAGTGAATGATCATTGGTAAAGATACATTTTCGTTTATTGACAGAGAGGTCGTTTTCAAATAAAGAAAGACAATCTTGGTGAATCTCGGTGGAACTTAGATTTGAATCGTGTATTTTGTCCAAAATGTTATTTTCTAAAACACGCACAAAATTGCTACTTCGACCTGAAGCAATTCAGCCTTTAAAATGTATTTTAACCATGCATAGAGTATTTCTTCTTAAGAGGCATCTGCAGCATTTTCTATTATTTTTGGAATATATGGCAAAAGTAAGCTTGTTTGAAGCGTGAAAGGTTGTGCCGCCAGATGTTTTTAAATATTGCAGAGGCGCATATTTACAACACACATACCGATTGGGCACATTTTAACGAAATTCTTTTCCCCGTTCATAATCTGTAATATTGTCATCATTTCATGATTGATCGTGTCAGATAAATGCACTCATAAGTTCGCTTGTGTGCAGCTTAATTTTCCTTACATCCAGACCTCACCCCAGAGTTCATAATCTACTTTCATTTTCGGCATGCTTTTAAACGTAACTAAGGTATATGATTCCTTTGTCATGGCCTATGGTATCGGCATAAAATGAGAGGAGTATATGTTCTGTTATAAAACTGACTACTTGCACTGAAAGGTAGATTTGCATCTAAAATCATGTATGATCCGCAGCTTGTGATTTTCATTGAGACTGATTCAATTTAACCATGGTAATAATTGTTCTCAAGACAATTATACAACCAGACACTCGCCAAAAAATGAATGACTTCCAGTTTTGTATTGAAGATTTCCCACGGGAGTGTCGAACAATTCAAGATTTTGGAGGAAAATTGGGTCAAAACAATATTCTACGGTAATTATCTTAATACAATGAAGACCCATCACGGGAAATCAGATCCAATTTCCAATGTTTGGCTTTATTTCTCTCCAACAACTAAATGGCATTGTTCCAGCACGATAATTATTGATTTAAACTCAAGTTTAAGACTGCCAAGGAAGTATTTACCACCAATCAAGTAACTGTTCAATAACTTAGGACAATATTGTTAGGGAGATATTCCATAAAAAATGAAATAGTATCTCTCAATAAAAAATGAAATAGTATCTGTCTGTGTGTGTGTGTGTGTGTGTGTGTGAGAGAGAGAGAGAGAGAGAGAGAGAGAGAGAGAGAGAGAGTCGGTGAAATGAAATCTAATAACTTCATCTGAGAAGAAGTTTCCCATAGACAGATTGCGTGTAAATATCACGAGCTTGGTTTCATTCTGTATTTCTGTTCATAGACCTTTAGGACAGTTTGGTTTGCATAAGAACCATATTGTCAGGTTTGATGGCACCAAGAAAGTATCACAGCAGTTATCAGTTTGCACAAACCTTAATAATCCGAACCGATTGTAGGAAATTCGAAAAGTAACCCATTTAAGAAGATATTCGTCATATATTCATGTTAGTTTAGAAACCCAACTTAACATAAGGCTCCTTTTCTGTTACTATTTTACTGTGTGGTCAGGTTACTTCATTTATATAATCATCATTTAACGTTAACAAAAATCAGTTAGACCTTCGAGTCTTTGATTTTTTACAATTTGTAAAACCAAAGGCTGTATGCATCTAATGGAAAGGTCTTAAAAAGATATGAATTACATCTGTTCCTACAAATGGTGCTTGTACGCCATATTTATTTATAAAAAGTGCAAAGAAGCAACTTTCTTTCCACGGTGGGAAAAGCTGGCAATTATTTTAGAAACATTAAATAGGAGGACATGCTATATTTCTTAACGTGGCAATTAAGATATTTTACGCTAAAAGCCTTTTTGCAACTTCAGAAATTGAGTAGTATCCCAAAGACAATTTTTAAGCAGTTTATTGTCCGGGCAGGATGTAAACACTCTTTCGTGCTCATACATAATCAAAAGTCACTCTACTTAATCACACAAATGAAGTTACTTCGTTTTCCATTGTAAGTACTGTATTGCAACAATGAATTCAAACTTTGGTGATACCATCAAATTTACGACTGCATTATGATATACTTTAGGTACAACATGATCTAAACGAAAACAACTTTACCCATTGTTTAAACATGCAAGTTTTTGAATGTCTGTGACATGTATCGTTCAGCATGTACCGTAATGTAAACTAGTTCTTCTTTTTTCTACGAAATGAGAAAAAAATCTTTTTTATATAGGGGTTCTTTTCTCTATATATAAGTTCAATTTGAAATGCAGTTACAATGAACAATTATTCCAAAATCCGTACATAAGCAGTAATAGGTCAAGGTTATTTTAGGGATGACTTAATGCAAGCTGCAATGTAACTATTCAGATTAGTTGCTATTGATTTTACTTTTATAGTACAGATGACAGATAAATGAAAGTTAAGATACTACATACCTTATAATTAATGCCGAAACGACTGTTGGAACTAAACAGTATTGTAGATTAGGTTCCATCTTAGCAGAGCGAGACATGAAAACAGGGTTTTCACTAACATTTGAACTCATTCTCTCTCTCTCTCTCTCTCTCTCTCTCTCTCTCTCTCTCTCTCTCTCTCTCTCTCTCTCTCGCTGCGTTTACTGAATTTGATGTGCATTTTAGCCTATTCGCTGACCGGTCAGGTGTAATTAAATGGTGGTTGTAATAATTATAATAATGAGTGATTTTGCGCTAACTATGGAATCTCCAACAGCTAAACTATCCCGACGACAACAATTAAGACATCTGTCCGTCCGTTATTCTGTCAAACAGCAGCAACAACAATGGCAGGAAGCTCAAGTGGAATGTTCAGAAGATACAGAACAGTTATTTTAACCAATTGTCGAACCAACCCAAAAAATGGTTACAGAAACTGAGGCAACAATAAAACTCCCGATACATTACCGTCGGATATTGCTGGTCGTCTTCAACCCGCTCCACCACCTATGCAACCACAGCCATAAGTTTAACCACCTCTTCAGCCACCACCAAAAGTTAGAACTAACATAATA
>JAECUM010036158.1:0-50185 GCA_016617855.1 Megalonaias nervosa
TGCAAGATTAGTTTGGGAATTGGGATCATCTGATTTATAGATTATATGAATTAGGACAAATGGAACATTTATGCTGATTTTCATCTGCAATTTACCACTGACACTTTTGTTGTTATTTCAACATGCTTTATCAAATATCTGTTCTGCATATTTGCAAATATTATATTTCACCATTTTGAGCACTAAATTTTCTGAGAAAACACACACAAGCCTGGAAGTCATATAATAAACTGTGTTGACAATTTATATTTGTTTTTGTTTTGTGCTTTTATTATCTAAATAAGAACTTTTGCGGTGAACACACCATTTCTTGACACCACAATACACTGGAGAGATCTAGTAACTGAAAAAGGCGTGAGCTGTCCATCTATTCCATCTTATTTGACCTTGACCTTTGACACGTTACAATATGACAGTGATCTTTTACTCGATCCTGGTCAAGTTCAGACGTAAACGCTTGCTCGCAGATGTAGCATGTTTTTGCTGAAGCAAATTCAACTTCCTCTTTTACGGTTAAAGGTTTCATTTTCGTTTTCCTGCCGAGCAACTTCCTGATGGCATCAGACTCGTTGATAAGATTTTTCAGTGGCCACAAAGCAGGATTGGAACCACGATAAAGTTTAACGGGTTTAGATAAACGTTTATCAACAGCACATACAACTTTGTATGCGACCCCACATGGAACATGTTCGTGTACTTTTTGCCAAGGATTTATCAGGGTTATTTGCTGCTCCTATCACTGGAAGTAGGATAGACTCAAAATCCTAGTAGATTATAAAAGGAACTTTCATCTTATGTCTGTAATTTGTAAACTGTAATATATTTTCATCCTTACCTGGCATAGATATTCGTTGTACGTCAGAACAATATTCAAGATGACGATATAATACCAGCTGAAACTTACATCCATGTAAACATCTGACGCAGAAATATTTCTTTTCTTTGTGTTTGTTGCACTGCCCACTGACTAACCCTTTAAAGTTTTTGATCCACACGTAATGGTTTATATAGAACAGCAAGTTTATTGTTGTTTGTGCGGATCTCGCGAGATCTGATGTGGCTAGATCGCTGATATATCTTGGGGAGATCTTTTGTGTATCATCATCGACTCTAAACACATTAATACCTCCTGGTAAAAGTAAAATGTTTTGTTTCTCAAATTTTGGAATTTGATACTCAGAAACGGGAAATAACGGAAAAGTTTAGATTGTTAAAATGACAAATGTAATTTGACACTCTGTCGGAGTGTTTATCTACCGGGAATAACTCTGATAATATTACCCATTGAAAGCACTTGTTGTCGTTGTTCTAGACATTGATACAACATTTTGAGTTTTTTATTTTAGTTGGCATATGAGCTACCTCGCAATGGATTATATTTCAAAATATGAAATAAAATTTCTGTTATTTTTATCGAATCTCCAACCCAATCCGGATGTTGTGTATTCATAAATCTTTTTCTGTATCTCCTGAAATGAATCATCTGACAATGACATCAAATTTGTTCTAACCAAAACTCGACAGGATAGCGATGTAATGTAAGGATTAGCAACTTCTACAAAATGTTGTTGAGGTGATTGCGTCTGATCAGATTGCCGATCCGATGATATACTCATCTTTGAAAAATGAACATGAAATTACACAATAATCTTCAGACCCTTGTGCGTTGGAAGCTCAGCTTTTTACAGTTGGTTGAAGTGAATGAAACAGATTTGTATATGATAAATTTGTTAGTAAAAGTTGATTATCAAATCTCCAACTGTTGTCAAATCCAGCAAATGCTGTTGCAATTCTTTTTTGGCTGATATTTTGTCACGAACAAACTTTGTTTTGCGATATCTGCAAGTTTCAGCATCATATAATATTGTGTTTTATGTTTCTCTAATAGTATGATACGAAATTGTAAATTAGAGATTTGAAAAACACAATAGTATATGATGGCAAATTTATACCAACGACCTATTATCGTTAACGGTCTTCCAAGATGCCAGAAAATTTTCTGGTGTCATCCAAAATATACCTGTTCGATCGGTGTATTAACATCGGAAGGTTAAAAGATAACAGTAAAAGCGGAAGATGATATTGAGTATACAAAAATGTTTTTACATGATTTTATCTGGACATTGTTCAATGACGGTATTCCTGCTTGAATGAAAGTTTATCTTATCAATGATCAGGTTACCGACAACTACATTGTCAATTTGTCTTTGAGAGATGAATTTAAATCTAATCCATTATATGACCTTTACAAGAATAGCAGACGAGGTATTATCAGAAACATAAAAACAAGAAAAAATATTGGCCTTGTTGGTAATACGGGATATTTGATGGTTATGATCAGAGGAAAAAATACTAATTTTATTAATTATTACTCGCATCGTTTTGTTTATGGGGTATTTCATGGACCTATTCCAGAAGGTCTTATCATCGACCACATCAACGGCATTAGGATCGATAATAATCTCAAAAATCTTTGTATTGTTACACCAGAGGAAAATACGAGACGCGGCAGAGCAGGTGGTATTAATTTCAAGAGTCCTAAAAAAACTGTTATATCAACAAACTCTATCACAGGTGAAGAAATATCATTTTTATCAATAACAGAAGCTTTAAAATATTTTAATATTTTAATGTTTATCCACAATCAATAAAATATGCTGCAGATGGTACCAGAAAATCAGCTTTTTCAATAACAACATTTGATAGAATCTTCTTTCGATATTCATTTGTTGTTTTGTAATGCAGCAGCATCATTGTTTGTCAAACAGCAATTTACATATTTGTTCAGAGCTTCTATGTCGTACTCTATCAAAATCTTACCGTATTTTCGCATGCGATCGACTTCAACGTTGTTAAGCAAAATAAGATTATTTTTTTCTCGTTCTACTTCGAAGCGGGCCATCTCATTAACATCACCACCAAACATGTTTCTTATAGCCTCTTCAGGTTGAAATGTCACTACAACATTAGCTCGAGTAACAAACCGTTCCATGTTATTCCACTATCTAACACAGAATTGCTGATGACTGATCAGTCTTTAAAATATCCCTAAGATTTTCTTTGGTCAAGTAACAATGAGTCCATTTTATGACAGTGTTCTTGTCATATTTGGCCAATATTTTTTTATCTTTTTCAAGTTCCGATATCTCAGAATCTGTTAACGGTACCTCAAATGCCGAGTAAGGATCATATCAAACAATAAGATCAACATGTTTGAGATCCGTTCTATCATTGCTCAAAATATCTTTAACCGAGTCAAACAGCAGGTTCATATTTAAAATTTTAGCTCTGACAATACTCCTTATTTCGTCTGGCATTTATTACTCTTTATTAGACAAAAGCTTTGTGTATAATGTAGCTGATAAAATATGATATGTTTGAACGATTGTCTGATCTTCGAGATGATCTTGATCATATGACACAAAATACACCTCAGACCGCTAGTGGTCTACTGATTAATAATGGTGCTTTACACCGGATTGTAGAACAATCACAATTTGATCTTCAAAGATATATGTTTCCTGTACATGATGATCATCTTGCCGATGAACCAGGTATTGTACCTCAGCACGAACAAGTTTCGGTCGCAGCGCAATCACGATATAATGTCAAATATCATCTCGCCAAAAAGAAAAAAAAAATGATTTTACTGTCACAGAGCATCAGATATTTTGGGAGATACTAAAAGATCGCCGGCCATACTCCAATATTTTTCTTTTTACATCAGATTTGCATTACATGATTAAAAGTAGTTATACTCGCACAAAAAGAACAAAAAATAAATAAATAAATAAATAAATATCAAGTGTAAAGGAGAAATAATAATTTAATTACTCGAAATAGAAGTATACAACGCTGTTACTTCCCCTTAGCTACGATTTCCACCTATAGAGGACGCCAACCGGAAATGACGTACATTTATCATCACAAGACGCAGAGTACATGCTTCTTCTTGTCGAAAATAAAATAAACTATGGATAGGGAAGATTTAGGTGAAACTACTTAAAACTAATTTACTGTTCAGCCTTATAGCGATATGCGTGCACGACGCACTAGATTGTGTCGCTTTCAAAACTGTTGTATTGTTTTAATTTATTTTGAAAATTTCCATTAATACAGGTAAAAAGGAGTCAACGTTAACTCCCTATGTCGGCTGATTTCATAAAAAAAAAAAGAAATCGGCACACTTAAAAGAATCCAAAGGAACCAAACTTGGCTTCCTTATGTCGGCCGACTTCATAAGAAAAAATTGGCACACTTAAAAGATATCAAAGTCAGTTTCCGGGGTTGGTTTGCTTTGTAATAAAATAACCTTTGTATTTGATATCCTGTCGGTAAACTTAAGCAAGGAGTTTACTGGTTGCTGTCATTTGTGTTTATTCATCACCTGGACTTCTATTTGCTTGCGATATGTAATTATAATTGATGTTTGCAGGGCAAATAGTATACACAACAATAACTTGCTTTAATAATACTTTTGTAACCCATGCTAGCGAAAAGATTATCATTTGCACTCACAGTGAATGCATTTTAAAATAATGTTTTTTATTTGCGAGACACCGTCGTATAGTTAACCTGGATACAATACAATCTTGGTCAGTTTGCACCTTGTAACTTATCATGCGTGAATGGCAGGTGCCTTCAAACAATCGGGTGATATTTTCGTCTCTTTTGCGATTTTATTATTTGACATTAGCGATACACACTACAGTAAGGATGCATACGCAAGCCGGCATCCGCTACATATACGGAGTTCGTGGATATAATTTTTTTCTTTAATAAATTTCGCATCATGAAAAATGAAGGAATAAATGATAACAATGCAAGGTTAGTTTCTTTCATTTTATTTGGCACAAATTCAACACAAAATTATTTCCTTTCTTATTTGTATGGAATAATGGAGCAAATATGATTGACGATATTGACTAGCAATGACAAGCATTTAATTTACGCGCGCACACACTAAGACAACTTGAAAAATAAAAACAATAAAATTAACTGGTAAGAGCTTCATATTGCAGTAACTAAACACTGACAAAATGCTCAACATTATTCTCTTTCTCTTTCATGTGTAATCGAGTGTGTATTATATGCAGCAGTGTTAGAACCTGAAGCCTAAAATTAAATATATTTGTTATAATATCTCATGTACACTACCCTTAGAAAAATGTATACGTATTCTGTAGAATATTATATGTTAAGTATTTTTGTTTTATAAATCAATATTGATAATTTGACCGGAAGACTTAAACTGAGAATGTCGATGCATATATTTTTTTAGCATAAAAATATGTATATAAATATTTTAATTAGAACCAGCAAGATATGTCAGTTTGTGTTTTCTCTCATATATATGTACGTTACGAAGTGTGATTATTTTCTTTGAAAGAATATCAAGAGAGTTTGTTTAAATTTAGTTTTTTTTTTCTAACACCTATCTTACATAGTATCTACTTGTTGTTTGAAGAAAAAGAACTTGTTAAAACTATTGTCTTTGGACCAAATTGACTACAATCCGTCATAAATGATACACCTTTCCCATCCCTCACCCTATTCGATCCCACAGCTTGAATCCACTTTTTTTCTGGTAAACAGGGTCTTTCGGAAAAAGAATGAACCCTTTTTCCCATCATGACTCTTTTGGTTACATCCATATTCAACACAGTGCACCATATTTGCTGTACAAAAGCACGATCGTACGATATATCACATAGACATTTACGTGGGGAAATGAAACACTTGAATGGCTAGATTGAATAGACGGGATAAATGTACGTCATATCCGTTTTTGGCACGCGGAAACTACCGATTGTTTACGGAGATTGACGAATAATTTTTTCATTTAAAAAAGCGTATTTTTAAGTCCAATTAAACATTTTTATAGGTGTGCATACATAACAAATGCGTTTTGTTTATGACTATAATGATATCACACTTTTGTACAATATAGGTGGCCAAGTGACCTTTAAGCCATTTATGCGTAATGGACAACTTGAAGTTTATGGTCATCAAAAAAAATATAAAATTTTATTTTATTTTTGTAAAGATTTTAAACTTGATGACAGATTTAACAGCAGAACGAAGACGACATCTGATATCGTTGTGTAACCTGTAAATATTGGTCTGTTCTTCTAAAATACGAGAAGATCTACGGCGATCTAATCGGATCTTTAGAGATCTAGTCAAAGATCTTTGATTTAACTGGTTGGAATCCAACTGTTAAAGCTATCACCGTAACCGCGCCATTTGACCAAACTTGTATTACCACGTTCTTTTATTACTCGTTCGATAGTAAATATATCTTGTGTTGTTAGTTGGAGTTCCCGTTCGTAGAAACTTCAAATGACATTTTCGTTTGCAAAATCTTTTAGCTTGTATGTTTAGCTTGTATGTTACAGGTATTGTAGTTACAATCTTGTCAACGACAAATACTCCCTCGGACCAGTTCGGGGTAAAACCTTTTTCAAATTTTTTTTTCGTTAATGAAATTCTAACACGATCACCAGCATCAAACTTGTGTCTGCGATATATGTTCTCGTTTGCAAGAACCGGATTTTTAGAGCACCGTTCGCTGACATTCTTTTTGTGCTGTGTTTAGTGTTATTATAATCTAATATCATCGCTGGCAGATTATTAACATATCTGTTAGTGTTGTTTGCTGTAAGATATTTGCAAATCTTTTCTTTTATCACGATTAACGCGTTCGACAACGACATTCTTTCCTTTGTTACCAGTAACATATATGTTTATATTGCTTTGTCTTAGAAACTGCTCGAACCGCTTGTTAAAAAACTCTGACCCATGGTCGATCCAGAATTTATTTAGTTTTCGATCAGTCTTACAAATAATATCATATAGTGCATTTGTTATCATCGATCCAGTTTTATAGGCAACAGGAACACTAAACGTGTATTTGCTAACGACATCAATAACGTTATCGTTATCGTTGTACTATGCAATGTTTTGAATATCCGCTCAATCTATCGCCCATATATCATCGACCGCGTTTGCGACGGCCTTCCGTCGTAGAAACGTTTTTTTAGGTCTGTGTAGCTCATGCGCTAGCGTCTACGTCATAAGTTTAGCAGACACACCAACGCCAAGTTTATATTTTACCCTAATGATACCTTGTACTAGCTTTCTGTCAAATAGTTCTTGGATATTATCCGGTTTCATATCTCATAGCTCGCCAAGCATTACACGATCGCAACCTAGTTTGTCGTCGACGTGATCACGGTAACAAATATCATGACGCATCGCAATTACATCAACGGCATTGTAAGGTTCTTGTCCCGGTAACGGATTATCGTGTTCATCTAGTTGCTGATCAAGTGGATTCCATGTACCGATATATTTATGTCCTGGCAATGTCCAACCTCCCTTTGGATTCGGTAATTTGCCAATAATTTTATGTATATATCCAATCCTGATCCGATGACAGCTCTATGATTGTAACTCTGGCAATAGGCAACTATCTTATTTTGCTCCAAACACATATCTTTCTTCACATCATCGCAGTTACATTTCATTTATTTTTAGTCACTGACAAAAATAAGTTTATCGTCGGACGTTATTGTCGGAGTGCTAGTACTCTGGGTTTGCACTGCACAACCATCAGTGATTGTATCACCTGATTTATCTTGTTCCAGAAACATATTCTTTCTCTTACCACACCCATCACACTTTTCATCATTTTTCTGTTATTAGCGGTTGTTTCTGTTGTTTCATCGATGTTATTGGTTTTGGTTCTGCATTTGAGACAATATGTTGTCATTTTTATACTTGATGTCAGACAAAATTAATGCTAGATCGCTTACGATCCAAGTACCGCTTTACAATCATTGCTGACACTAGGAAATGGGTCAAAATGCAGAATAAACTTTAAAAAGTTAACTGTTCGCCATCAGACCTGGACGCTTGCGTCCCAGACATCTGCAAGATAAACATAACGCAATAATAACCACAAGGTGAGGTTCCGACTGGCTGAAGCTGATTAGAGTTATAGTTTTTTTAAATTTTTTTAAGATGTACTGTTTAATAACATCACTCGGAGGAATACCAAACTAGTCAAAGTAGTTGCTGTTGTAATGAGCTACCCAATGCGTTCCAGATCCGTCTTTGAAATCTTGGATATTAATAACACAGCTTTGATTAGTTTCGCCTGATCTATTTGCTAACTCAGTTTTTGAAAATACTCCGATAAATCTGCTTATATCTTTAAGTTTATCAGCAATTTGCAAAATTATTTAACGCGCACGATTTCATCTTCTGGTTCCCGATAGCATCAGTCCTTGGCCACGACTTCCACGAGTCCGTCTTCGCATTGAGTATACGTGTATTCCGCGTCCTATCCCTAACAGATGTGTTAATAGACTTTCAGCTATCCCTGCTAGCAGCTGGCCTATAAATCCACCCCTGACTGCGTTTCGGCTCGTTCTTGTGATTCTTCCTTTTTTTTTTTTTTTTTTTTTTTCCTTTTTTTTTTTTGTCATAGGAGTTTCTCGTGCTCGTGTTGTCGCCATTGTTTATAATCACTGATCAGATAAAACTAGAATGCTTTGCACTCCACTGCAATCCATTTATAGCAATTGTTTTATACCGTCTCCGGATACAGCTTTTTTGTTGCTCCTGATATTGAACCTGACTCTGCAGTTAAGCCTAACGCTCCTAACACAGGTAATATCTTTGGTAATAATGTTCGTGCTAACGTAGCTGTCGTTGTTCAGATTAATCCACCAAGTATCGCTTTCGATCTGGCAAATGCTGTTACTTGTGACACTGACAGATCAAGTATTAAAGGCTTACATTTTAACATTTCGTTTATTTGTCGTTGCGTCAGAAGTAATTTTGTTGGAACGCTGGAATGATTCTCATTCTGCATTTTGAAATTTGTTTGAAAAGATAAAAGATTTTTGTTTAGCTATAGCTCGTGCTAGGTTTTTTATTTGTCCTTGTGACAAATGAATATCGTGCAAAATATATTTCATTATTAATTTTATCAGATAAAATATTTGTTATCACTAAACCTGTACAGTCATCCTACCTCGTACGGCGTCGAGTGTTATGTATCTGTCAGATGTTACAAGTGCATAAGGGTAATATTGTGGAACAACTGAAGGACCACCAGATCCTGGAACAGCACCTAACGTCCACGTTACCTCAGTATCAGCGGTTGATCCAATAGCTCGTTCGTTGTGCTTAGACTCGTCAAAATGAAATATCGGGTAAAGAGATCGAAAATCTTCGACAGATATCTGAGATCCAGTATCAGCGTCATGATACTTTTGCATTGCCTCCATCAGGTACATATACGCACGAGATAAGTTTCTGGTATTATTTTTATTTGCAAAGTTACATTCAATCGCTCGTTCAGGATATTGCTGAGAGTTCTGACGAATATCCGCCTTACATCAGCGCTATCAAAAACAGAAACACGCCTTTCCTATTGTTGAAACACAACAAATATATGTCTCGGCAACTGTTCGCTAGGTGCTGTTGTCATTCGCCATGTGCTATCGGTTGACTTTGCCACTGCAATTTGATCATCCTTATGCTGTACACGGATAACATTGTTTCAAGTTCTATTAGTTTTGAGACGGATCCTACAACTCGTGGCATCCATAACGCCAGTCATGAAATTATAAATTGACAATCAGCACCACCAACTCACAGCAGACAATCGTTCTGATCAGCTCTATCAGGTATAAGCGTATGTTTGATGCCACGAAATACTTTATTGTCGCGGCAAAACCCAAATATTGTACTTAACGGAAGCATCATCGTATTTTTTCTTTTTATATTTCTGTAAACGCTTTCGTTTAGCATATCCCTCGTTGTAATTTGGTCGCCTAACGTTACTGCACCAGCCGCATCTGCTGTAAGTGCTCCTACGGTATGTTGTGCTGCTGCATTAGCATCAGCTGGTGTTAGAATTAGTCCATTTTGTACTGCAGCATTAGCATCAGTGCCGGTTTTAAACTCGTTTGAAATAGCTTCTCCAGTTCCAGTATCATTGAACCATAGCATATTTGTTGCAATAGATCTCGAGTAATCATCGCTGAACTACATAGTGTTAAGAATAGTACTTGCTATCGGCAAGTGCACAGAAATATCTTCGACTGTTTGATTGGCGATCTGATATATAGCGCTTTTAAATAAACTCTATCCGTTATTCACCAATGATATATCAACAGCAGCAGCAATTGCTACTGGAGGATTAGCTGTTGTCATTATACTTCCTCGTACTGCAAGTACAGCTTTATGAGGAAGTAAAAACACATCTTCGTCTCGTGTATTAAATGTTTTGATGCCCATCTTGTTGCTCTCATTAGAGTTTTCCTCAAGATATTCAATATACTCGAACTCCGTTGCAGAATCGTCTACGGTTATCAAATCGGCAAGGTCAAGATACTTTTTAATAGACATTTATATTGTAATCGTCAGACAAAATCGTGATTATTTTTGCAATCACCTAAAACGCAGCAACATCAAACCGAGTACTGGCACTCCGAAGTTTAGCTCGTGTTACAAGTTTTCTAACAATTTCTTCGCCGGCCGGAGACAACTATTTTTGTTGTTGTTATTATCATCGCACGTGCTGTTTCTGATGATGGTGCTATTTCAGAAATAACCTGTTTTATATCATTGTTGCCAGCGATAGCTGTGAGACCGCTTTGCGCTGCATATTTAATTTTATCAGCGATCTTTTGTCCGACAGCTGTTCCTGCTGCAGATGCAGCTCCTGTTGCAAAATTCTTTGACGCGTCTAGCGCGATTGGTGCTACTTTGTGAGCTATTCCAGGTATATTTTCGATTATCTTTGAAAAGATATTCCCAAAAAAACCACTACGATTTTTCTGTGTTATAGTTTTCGTTGTTTCATTTTTGTTGTACAAATTGTCTGATAAAATTGACTTTGTTCAGCTACTGACGCGCAGATGTAGATAGTAATAATTTCATTGTTAAGATCAATCTGACGACCTGATTGATTAGTAAGTGTCATCGTGATAGATGATATTTGATTTTAGACACTAATAGGATAGTACATTATCAGTCTCGGATTTACTTGCATTAACGAACCCGGTGGAACATCAGGGCTAAAAGAATAGATCGTTTGTTCCTTGGCTACCTTGTGCTGTGTACGACCCAGCTGCAATCGAACAGTTTATCAGGATTGTATTTACATCTGTGATGTTGACGGCTGACTCTCTGTCATATAATATTGTCGCAGATGTTGATCCGCTCTGCGGATCGGATCCGTATTGTTGTTTGTTGAATCCGAGCAAAGATCCGATTGTGTATTAGCTACTAAGATCGATAAACAATTTGCTTTTTAGTGTTATTCTTGCTCGTAGCGTGTTGTAGTTCGAAATGATCTCGAAATTATCAGATGATATACCACTACTGCCAGCAGTTATAAGATATTTTATTGTTTTGTTGATATCTGTTACGTTGCAGGCGCCTTGTGGTATCTTAACAGATTTCTACTCGATGACGCTATTGGTTTTCATCCCGAAAGTAAAATCGTCATTGACGTTAGTTTTAACATTTGCCATAGAGTTCCAGACAGTAGCAGATGCTAATCCGATCTCATGTTGCGTTTGGGACGCTGGCGTACCAGAATCAAGTTCAATAACAGGATTATAGAACATGGACAAGTTTGCGCTGTTTGATGTTATCTGAGATGAGTCGAGTAGCAGCGTCATCGACGACATTTTTATTTGTTATTCGCAGATAAAAACATTATAACTGGTTTGCGTTAGTGAATCAGATAGATGTGTAACACATAATACTCGTCCGTCGTCAAAGATCCGTTTGATCTCAGATGATCAAGAATTTCAACTATTTATTGTCTATTTCTGTGCTAGTGTTCCAGTTTCCTTCGATGATATAAGCAGCATTAGTCGATCAATAA
Source organism: Megalonaias nervosa (assembly GCA_016617855.1). Classification (NCBI taxonomy): domain Eukaryota; kingdom Metazoa; phylum Mollusca; class Bivalvia; order Unionida; family Unionidae; genus Megalonaias; species Megalonaias nervosa. The sequence goes on from JAECUM010036158.1 coordinate 11,915, forward strand.
TATCAGCGACGGAGTTAAAGATCTTTAATCCTTCTCCTTCAACAGATTTGAATGAAACATGTGAGTCATACGATTCACCTTGTTCAGTTTGTTCACCTTGTTGTTTGACATTGAGGTAGACCTTTATGAGATAAGCATTAGACGAGTATAAAATACACTTTTTCCTTTTCTAAAATATTTTTCATTTAAAACTTCAGCTAAAACTATACTAAACGATTTTTCTAGTGATCTACCCCTTTTTGCTTTATATTTTTCTATTGTTCGATAGATATAATTAGTTATGATACCTTTCATGCGAATTTCAACAATATTAACAACATTCTCATCAAATTTTTTCCAATTCACCAATGTAACGTTCGAGTTTTGATATAACATCATCATATTCATCGTCGCTCAATTTTAACTTTTTCGTCATGTCGATATATTGTTTTTTTTTTCTCAAAATATCATGGTAGTCTCTTGAAAAATATGATATAAACTTGCTGATAATTTTTTCAATATGTCTTACCCTTAAAATAAATTTTTCAGATCCCCTTGTCATTACATCGTAGAACTTTCTTAAATTTTCTGCAAGTTCAATTTGTTTCTTTGCGATAAACCTGCTTTGTTTTAAACTATCATCATGTGATTTTTGTTGCTTTTTTACATCTTCAAGTTCAGAAGAGTTTTTGCAATAATATCAGCAACAACTTTCGCTTGTCCTTCTTCAAGTAGTCCTCGCAGACCTTTTTCTTTTAATCATGTACAGATTCGATGATCGGCTTGAAGAGTCTGGATGTTTCTTCTGCGGTTTGTTGTTGTCCAGCACGTTCTTGTTCAGCTTTTTTCTTAAACGCAGCTCTTGTGGCCAAATATTTCTTTAGAAGATTTATCCGCGCCTTGTCCATTATTTGTTATCAACACACATTAATTTTCATGTGCTTGGTATCTCTGGCAAGTTTATTGAATAAGAAAAAACTGTGATTTCCATGAGCGGCCTCATGATACAGCTCATCAAATTTGTCTCTAGAAACATCGCCGCATTGTTCTCGTGATATGTTCTGTACATCAATATTGTCCAGTCCGTTAAACAGTATAAAACAACCCGTATTTCTTCTGATAAAACGATCAACGTTAAAAAAAACCTTGGGCGAGATAATTGCATTACATCTTCGGTTTCTTGACCATGAGAAATAAGATTTGATCTTGTCCATTGCGGCATTACTCAACGGAATTTCATCAATACAACAATCTTATGTTCGTCCAGGCAGCAGGAACAAGGTCTTCAGGTGATCTTATAAAAAAATATATCTTCACCAACACCAAGTTCATTTTTTAGTTTTTCGTTGTACTCGTTCAACAACTCGTATTTGTCCTGCTGGGGATTGATCGTATAAATATATACCCGATCTTAGTTGAATATGTCGTTCAGTAACAGATTCATTAATAAGTTTGTTTTGCCAGATCCAGTACGTCCAACTATCAGGTAATGACAATCCGGTAACTCAAAGTTGTGTTTATTTTTTATTACTCGTTCGGAGTCAAAGTTTATTATGCTCATTATATAACATGTGCTCAAAATTTTGTCAGCAGCAATTACAATAAATGAGCTACTACACACAATTTGGTACTTTAGTAAGTGGTTCATCCGGTGAAACAACTGCAACAACAGCAGATGTTGATCTAACAAATTATCTCAAGAAATCCAGTGACATAATGACCGGCAAAATTATCATGTCAGGACAACGTGTGCTAGACCTAGAAACAACATATCCTCCTGTCAACGCCAATAACACACAAGCGGTAAGTTTTGCACAACTTAATGCTGTCATTAATGGTAAGTTATCGTTGTCGGGTAGAAAGATGACCGGTAACTTAAGTATGTCAGGTCAGCGACTGCTAGACCTTGAGATAATATATCCACATATCGACCCAGATAACTCCCAAGCAGTAAGGTTTGCCCAGCTTAACGCGGTCAGAAATAGTAAGTTGTCAATAACTGGTGGAAAGATGACCGGAAATATCTGGTGGGACGATGGCAGGAAACATAGATATGGGTGGAAAATTAATATTAAATACTCAACTTGATAACACAACATTGTCAAGGATAGCTTTCTGATAAAATCCGGTGATACTATGGTGGGAAATCTGGACATGGGATCGAATAAGATAACAACTATGGCAATTACATCAGCGGTATCAGATTTAACAAACAAAAACGACGTCGATGATATGATAGCAACTAATATTGCATCACGAATAGCAAAATCCAGTGATATGATGACAGGTATATTAAGCATGGGCTCGAAAAATAACAACAACCTATAATCCAGTCGCCCCATTTGATCTTACAAATAAAATTTATGTTGACGCTGAAATAAATGCAGCATCAGCGAGTACGATCACTTCTGCAGATGCCAATTATCTTAAAAATTCGGGTGGTATAGTTACAGGTACGATCGATATGGCTGCTGACAAGATAACTTATACGTATGTGCCTGTATCTACGTCCGATCTTACCAATAAACAGTACGTGGATAGTGTTACACAATCGCTTGCTATTGGTGGTAGTACAAAACAAGCTAAAAATTGTGTCGGTCACATTCCACATCTTGTTGATCCTGTTAAATAATCGTTGGGGTTTTGTTGCAACAGCGTCAAGTTATTATTTGGCTAATAATCCAAGTTATGAGTTTGCGTTTAATAGCCGTATATCTGGCGGGTTAGAGTGGATAACAGAAGGGGAAATACCAAACTTTTGGATTAAAAAAGTGTCCAGCTGCCGTAGCAATATGGAAATTTCAATTACGAGGTCAAATAATGCAAATATCGGATACATTTATGATTGGCAATTAGAAGGATCTAACGATAATACAACATGAGATGAGCTGTATGTGGCATTACTGGATGATCTTGTTACTGCTACTTCTCAACAATTTACACGTCGTCCTGCAGAAACCACAAACAAGTACTCGTATTTCCGAATTTATGTTATCAACGCTATAGGTCCTTTCCCAGGTTTGTCGATGTTTCAGACATATACACTGGACGATTTAATGTGAATGTAAAATATACTGTCTGTTGATTCTCCATCGATCAGAGCCGCAAAAGAATTTTATAATTTTATACTAAACCCCAAAACGGAGATTGAAATAGCTGATGTTTATTTGCTAGACCCAGAGATTATTGAGGAAGCAAGAGCGATAAATATAATTGCTCGAATGAAAAAATTAACTTTACGTTCCCCCGGTTTAACTGAGAATAGCGATAAATTTGCCAGGGTGTCTGGAATGAGAGACCCTCAACTGAGACACGCTATCAGAGACTTTTATATAATTAGCAAATACTGTCCTATAAGCGAGTGCAAGGAAAGGCGATTAAAGGTTGAAAAATATTTGATAAATACATTGCTTGAGCTAGACAAGAAAATATTTTGACGATTGATAAATCTAACCTTAATAAAACAAATTTTCATGGTGATAAGAAACCAGAGCAAGAGCAGTGGCGTAGCGAGGTTACTTAGCGCCCGGGGACAAAACATAAACTTGGCGCCCCCTTACTTAGCGCCCGGGGACAAAACATAAACTTGGCGCCCCCTTTGAATGCATCTGAGATAACGAATAGTTGTATTTTCCTCATTTTGGCGCCTCTGGCACATGGCGTCCGGGGACAACTGTCCCCTCCCCCGCCCTCCCCAAGCTACACCACTGAGCAAGAATGACTAAAGAAGATACATAATGAGCTTGACAAACTAGCTGAAACAAGGAAACACAAGTTTCTTAAATATCGTAAGGTCAAGGACACATTTGCTAAACGTCTAGTATTTCGTGTACTCGGTATTGACTATTATGATAAAAAGACGCTGTTAGAAATAGTAGATAATAGTGCTGACACTAACCTGCCAACAACAGCATATCTAGTTTTGTTTGACTCTCTGCACCGGCGATAAAGAAAAGTATGACGTATATCACATTAATGCTGCACTAAACACAGTATCAGAAACTGAGTCTAGAATTGAGTTATATGATGATGTCGAACGAAATATGTTTTATCAAGAACTTGACGATATTACAACTGTAAAACCTATTATTGATAACAATTATGAAATACATAATAGTTCCAAAACACTGCGTTGAAAAACTATAAAAATAAAAGAAGCTGGAAAGTTACTGACAGAAGCCAAATACAGATATATCAAAGAGCTGATTACTGGGCACCTAAACCTACCCGCCATAGATATAGGGCAAGCAGATATTCGCAGTCTTTTTAGTTTTGCAACAGCATATGCGATTCTCAGGCAGCATCTGGTACTTACAAAATTTAAGCTGGAACAGTTATGTTATGTTATTAGTTATATCGACGAAACAGAAGATATGTATCGTGATAGAGTCAATGACATTAGTGAAACACCAACACATTTTGACCCACAATTTTTATCCTCAGTATTAACAGATATCAGATATGATGATATCACATCTGAAGTGTATGATAAGTCCAGAGTTTCTTGCCGATCCTGTCAAAAAAAATTTAGTGCTCTGATCGATAAAGCTTCATCTGAGAATATTTTTTTCCTTCAACAATTGAAATAATGACCACAAGAGTTTCATATTGACAAAAAAAAAAAATTATTTCATCCAGTCTCTCAGACAACGATAGTAACGAGCTAATCAAGTACTACAGGTACTATCATAAAAAAAAAAAACTTTATTGTATCAGACGTGCCAGAAAATATTACAGCAGAATCATAAGCGTGTTAGACTATATCCCGATTGTGTTAACAACAGCAGGAGTAGCATCAGCAACGGGAAGAGCAAATCCATTATTGCTGATAGTGTCAGGAACAGGTATTGCGTTATCAGCGATCAAGAAAAACATGGAACCAAAATATGAGAACAAAAACGCGTCTTGTAAGATAGCAACAGCGACTTATAATAAAATATTGAATCAACTTCGAGATTATCTCAGAGGTGAAAAGTTTATTATGCTAGATCTGATACAGGAACTACGAGTTAAAGATGATTTTATTGTTGATATTTTGTAAACTTAGTGTGAAATATTAAATATAATAAGATATTACGATAGTAGATACCACGTTAAAGATTAAGAGAATTCTCTTCCAGGGTAAGCATATGACGATTGTGCTTAACAACGAGAAGTATAGCACGTACTTCAAAAATAGAAACAAGATAAAGTTGTCTCTGATTTGCAATGATTATTCGGAATATTTTGATAAACTTGCTTTGATCACAAAAGAGATCGTTAAAACTATTGACAATCTTTATAATCCAATATCACAAAACAAATAGACGCAAAAATTACAGTAGATGATGAGCTAAAAAAATGTTACGTTAATAAGACAATAGTTTCTCATGGAAACTTTATCAAAATGTTAGAATCTGATTCTCTTATCAGCGATAAAATTAATTTGTATATGTTCGGTCATGACGATAAGAGTTATATTATTACAAAACTGAAACGTTAAAAATATATCGAGAAATCTCCAGCAACTTTGTGTGAAATATCATATAACAATCTCTAGCAGTTTTGTGTGAAATATATTAGTAGTCTTATATCAGGGATGTTTCTGGATCAAAACCCTATTTTGTTTGATGACGGTGACGATTCAAAAACATGTCCTCGACGGGTAAACGATTATGAAATAAATTTTGTTGTCTCAACAATGTTTGTTTTAGTAGTTGTTTAGACTAATTTGAGGTGGCTATGGAGGGGGGAAGAATCATGTTGTCGTCCAATACAAAATAGGGCTTTGGGCCAGAAACCTCCTTGTATGAGACTACTAGTTGTACAAGATGGCCGTACAAGTTTGAAAAGTTTTAAAGACGAGTAGAATGAAATTTTCAACAAAATATATATGCTAGTGAAATGGAAAGAGTATGCTTCATTTAACAGTTAAGGACAAGTTTAAAACATTGTATCCCTAAAATAACTGGAAGACATAAATCGGTTACTGCAGATCACAGTGTACTACACTGGAATAAAATTAAACTAATCGTATTGAAGAACCGATATTGTCGTGTTGTGTATAATGAAATTATTCCTTTAAAACAATATGTATATGCTTGCAGAAACATTTTAGAAACAAACTATCAATAATTAATAATAACTGAAAGCATGGGTATTTCAGCTTAAAGTAAATAATAATAGGTTTGAAAGAGAAAGTTCTATATATCGCCTAAGGAACTGGGTTCTGTATCATGCCAGCTTAGTTCTTTAACGAGTCTGAACGTACCAAAATAAATAAAATAGTTGATGACTGAAAGCCTCTAAACAGAATAGTCGATGACTTAAAACCTCTGAATATAGTCGATGACTTGAAACCTCCTAACAGAATAGTCGATAATTTCAAACCTCTGAATAGAACAGTCGATGACTTGAAACCTCTGAATAGAATAGTTGATGACTTATAACCTCTCAAGATAATAGTTGATGACTTTAAACCTCTAAAGAGAATAGGTGATACTTGAAACCTCTAATATAATAGTTGATGACTTAAAACCTCTCAAAATAATACTTGATGACTTAAAACCTCTCAAAATAATAATTGATGACTTAAAACCTCTAAATAGAATAGTTGATGACTTAAAACCTCTAAATATAATAGTTGATGACTTAAAACCTCTCAAGATAACAGTTGATGACTTAAAACCTCCTAATAGAATAGCTGATGAATTAAAACCTCTAAATAGAATAGTTGATGACTTAAAACCTCTCAAGATAATAGTTGATGACTTAAAACCTCTAAACAGAATAGTTGATGACTTAAAACCTCTCAAGAGAATAGTTGATGACTTAAAACCTCTCAAGAGAATAGTTGATGACTTAAAACCTCTAAATCGTATGTTTGGTATCTTGATTATGGGGAGTGACAATAATATCCAAGTCAACAGTAACAAATACAAGTGAATTTAAGCACTGTTAGATGTAGCAGGATTTTTACAAAATAGTTGACATATTCATAAAACGAAAAAGAGTGACAGAATGAGAATCGTGGGGATATTGTTCTCTATATTTAATTTGTACTGTGTAATTGACCGTTGTCCATAATTGAGGTAGGAGTTTGGGCCTACCTGATTAATCTCTTTTATTTATAAACAACTTATTACATAACTAATACATGTTAATGATTGTAGATTATTTATTGAGATAATTATCACTTGTAGGTAAACATGTTTATGTGGATGTTTGACACTGGAAGTTTCTAGAAGTTATTTTTTTAATTTTCACTTTGTATTCTAGGGAAATAAATTATTTGTTGAATTTTACTAAACTTGCTGATTTTCGCTCTTTTCTATTAAGACCATAAATAGTATTTGGTGGTTTGAACAAAGACCGCATTCGTGGAATAAAGCTTATGTCAATATTGTTGTCATTTCAAATAAATAAACGGGGATTTTTGGCAAAAAGTGTCAAAGTCGATTTAAACCTCCTTGTAAATTGTACAAGCACCAAAGATTATACAATCAAGTAGATAACACAATAGACCTACTACTTAGAGAGCGTTCTGTTGTGAACTTAAAACAATACCATCATGAGTTAGAACTTTAGCATTTTCTATGTTATGATTTCTAAAGTATCTGAAACCTATGTACATTTGCGAAGAACACTAGATATCATGGACACTATAACAACAGCTAACAATATACAATCGGGATTTTGTTATCGTATCAAATTCATGCAAAATGAATATAACCATTCACAACGACTTGGTATTGCATTAAAAATGTTCTACAAGTATTTGCAAAAAGACAAAGCAAACTATTTACGACGAAATTTGACCAATAAATGCTACTAAATCATATGCACAAAAGAAGATATTAACCATTTTCATTCCATCATCGTATGTCATACTTGTTCAAAGAACATCACTGAACATCAAATAAAAATCAAGAAATCAGATTAGCAAACTGTAAGTACAGACATCCAGCACATAATGAGTTAACTTTCAAATACAGACATCCAAATCATATACCACTATTTATCCGTAGTTTATCTGTCTAGAATTCTCATCTTTTTTATCAATACATTGTTGAAAAACTACTTATATCAAACACAACAATGCTAACCAATAACGATGAATAATATATTTCATTTAATAAGGATCTCATATTCGATAACGTTAAGAGGATGGTTAAAATATGTTGTAAATAGGACAAGATGACTAGATCATTTCAGGTTCATGGAATAATCGTTAAAATAACTTGCAAAGAATGTTAATTATGACAGATTCAAGGAAAATATAGAATATTTTCGAAACATAGGCTAAGAATATATGAGGAAAAAAGCATTTACCCGTAGGAATAAATTTATGATTTTTAACGTTTTACCAAACATCGAGATGATAATAATAATAATAATAAGAAGAAGAAGAAGAAGAAGAAGAAGAAGAAGAAGAAGAAGAAGAAGAAAAAGAAAGAAGGATCACCAGTATGTAAATGATGTCATGAGACAATTAAAATACAACTGTCTGTGTGATTTAGATAACTCAAAGATGAGTGAATGTTGTGCAATATTTTTTACTCGGTTAGAGATGTCTATATGAAACTTATAAGTCACATTTTGTACATGTTTATTAAGCTTACGGCGTAGCATACGCTGACAGGAGTACAACTAGAGTTTCTCACTGATTGCAACATTTTCCAGACAATAGAATCAGCAATAAGACGAGGGGTTAGCGTGATAACGCACCCAAGTTATATTATATTTCCTTGGTGTTTCCTTCAATATTCAACATTATCCTTTCGTCAACTAATTAACATTTATTAGCATACACAATTCAATTTCTTAAATATTTTGGCTGTTAGGATCCAGTGAGCTATTAAGCAGGCAGTTGTAAGCAGGCTCGGTAAAATGGGAATAGTGACGTGGAATAATCAGCATTGATTTCTTCGAGATAAGTGTTCTTGGTGGACTTATTATAAACTTAAGCATTTGTTCAAACGCATACTGTTAAGAGCGGAATCTTAAAATTGCACTGTAAACAGTGTTAATGATACTGGTTTACTGTGAAATTTTATAATTGTTCTGAAAATGAATTTAATTTTTCTTTTGATACAGTAACGAATATAGGATATTACAAGTTTGAAATATGTAATAAATCATGCTATTTGTATACACCAACAGCTGACCGACAGCTGACCCACAGCTGACCGAAGAGAAAAATAAAACCACCGATACAGCAGTATAGTTTGTTTGACCGTCGTGAACTAATATCATATTTTTCATCTTCATCTTGAGATGGTACAATCTTCCTTCCTTCCTCGTCGTTTTTAACATCTCTGCTCTTCTATCCTTCGAATTCTTTTAACCTTTCCCAAGTAGTCTACCAAGTTCGACTCCACATAGATCATGTTTTAATGTTGCCTTCTCTGGAAATCTGTCAGCTTGTTTTTGTACTCTTCTATTCATTTTCAACACAACTAGAAGGTGAAAGCAAACGTAATGTCTTAATCAACTGCAAATTGGCCTCAGCATGTTTTAATTAATCCTTTGGTTGACTTAAACAATAGTCAAATTTACGTAGTGAAACGTTCATTCAAATTGACGTGGACAAAAATAAATGATGGATACTAGGAGATGCTCTAAATGTGAAGAAGTAAATCCAGTATAAAAGCAGTACATGACAAATTCAATAAAATACAATAAGGGCTATTGTAATCATGGAACACTATATTAGTTACAAAAGAAAACTTACAGGAAAGAAAATTCGAAAAAATCCGAAAAAAAATATTTCAGCAAGACATTGGACTTTTACATGCATTGAAACAAATATAAATGTCATATAAAACTTTGAAAATACTCGATGTTCCAGCTATTGTTATCTACAGTGGACGGTTTACCTTCACAAAGCCATGATCTTTTAGTTATGTATTTTCTTTCGATTTCTTCTATTAATTTGGCAACTACCAGATACACGGTAGAAGTGAACAAAATAGTTTAAATTTATTCTACAATGCCCCAAAAAATTAAATGCAGGAATATAGAAAACAACAAAGTCGAAGAATACGAAACTGCCAACTTTATTATTGAGTATATTTTCGAAAAACGTTTCAGTTTACTTTATCGCTACTCTTATTTCCACTAAAAACTTAAATTCATAATAGTCTCCAGTAATAACAACAGTTGTTATAGCTGCTGTCAAGCTTATAGATGAATCGAATACATATCACACAGTACATATTTCTTTAGCACTATTTCTTGTTTTTGTGGGGATGGGGTTGGAGGGGAAATTGGTATTTCTTTTTGTTAATTGATGTGCTTAAATGCGACCAAGCTATCACTTAATAGCTTGAATATGTGTGACCCACTGAAGCGACAAATACCAACTGATATGATGTCATTTTCACCCAACCAGAGAGAGAGAGAGAGAGAGAGAGAGAGAGAGAGAGAGAGAGAATTAGTTTTGTAATAGAAGATCAGAAAAATCCATACTTTATTCCTTCAAGCGCTTTTGCATCATCTTTATGGATGCTCTTCAGGTGAATACATCAATCCATTTACAATATTTTTGCGAAAGCTCTTGAAGGAATATAGCATGGATATCTTCTGTTACATTAACTAATTTTTTATGTATTATCCGGCACATGGACAGGTTCATTATTTCACACACACACACACACACACACACACACACACACACATAATTCGAGGTTGGAGGGTCCCACTTCAGTACGAAGCCTATAAGAAGACCGGAAACAAGTCAGGTATGGAATAGAAGTATGCATATAATTTTAGACTCCCTAACTGCATTTGCTACTGACACCTTAGGAGTCAATATTGCCCAGCTGGCACAGAATCAGATTTTTAACACAAGTGCTTAAATTGCCTGACGCTCCATTCTTTCAACAGGTGCCAACGGTCAGACAGTTTTGCCAAAGTACACACAGACTGAACTACAAAACAACCTTCAAAGAACGAGCCCCGTTTTTGGTTCCTCAAAGCTTAATAACTCAAAGCCGTGTTTTGGTCCCTAAAAGCCTAACAACTATTCAGAAAGACGAAAATCACACAATAACAATCAGAACTATGGTAATGATGCCAACTCTCGTTTAAGTAATTTAAGTCCCCCGATTAGCTTACTGACTACACGGTTGTGGCTCCAAACTACCAATCTAGACACCTCGCGAAGTATGTAAGAAAAAAAAATCTTCCATAGTCTTACCCTTTGTAACGATATGAGCGTGACACTTAAGGGGGACAAAACATTTCCCTCCTGTAGCAGTACGAATTTTCTTGCTTACGAGCTAGACTTGGAATGCATGGATGTATGCCTCCCACTAGAGCAGGGGTCTCAAACTCAAACCACACTGATGGCCGCATGAGGGCATTTTCGATGGACCAAGGGCCGCACCACCTATGTGATCTCTCATGAAACCATGTGACGCCAATCATTTTGCGGGCCACAGGATATGGCTTGGCGGGCCGCGTGTTGGAGACCCCTGCACTAGTGAAAGTTCAACATTGCAATATCCTTATCCATCTAGTCAGAGCTTTCTTGAAACTCTTTATTGACTTGACTATTGGTGTTTCAAACCCATTTTATCCAATCAGGCTAACAAAAAAAATATCTAAACCTGAAGCAGTTTTCTCGATCAATTTAATTTTAAATCCTTTTTTCTGCATGGTCAGTTTGAAATTCATTTTCTCATCACCGATACACGGATGCTTCCGTTACCTCAAAAGGACATTTTTTTTTAGAAGACTGCCATGTTGTAATGTATCTACAAATATTGGGTTCGAATATTCCCAATTACTGCACGAGTTATCACACTGACACATAACAGATTGTTGATATTATAAATAATCCGATCATCTCATGCCTGAAATACAACATTTTGCTTCAAACTGAACATGTTCCAGTCACAGAAAATCAACTTGACAACACTTTGTTTCTTCTAAACGTTCGCGTTTAGGGGGGAACACTATTACTGCAAAGTTCACGCGCAGTGTTTCAAAGTTATAACCATTTTATTCAACCTTTCCTTTCGATATACCTCAAATAGTCATTCTACATGCGTTGTTCTTTTCTTACAGGCTTATTGTTGCTCGCAGACAGTCAATTGGTCCCTTGTTTTTCTCCCAGTCTTCTTACCCCTGGTGACACGGCAAGAATTCCATTTGGCTTTCAACTTTGCTTTTTTTCTTCACTCTCTCCTACTCTTAATAGTAGATTTGAGAGATGGGTGCGGTAATGGAAGCTGCTAACCAGGACAGGTCTGGTAATTAAAAAAGACAACTACGCCGCTGAAAAACGTGTGCATCCTTATTTCTGATGGAATTGAAACTCATTAACATAATTGCCCTAGCTTGAACGGATTCTGCTCTCTTGCTGCACCTACCTTTTCAAGTCTTTGGAGTTCTTACATCTGAAACCTCATATCCATTCTGCGCTGTGGTTAGGTTTAAGTTGAAATGTTTCCGACTTGACCCAGGGGATAGGAACTATATGTGGCACCTATGCTTCTAGTGTACGAGGACTGTCTGCTCCTAGATCTCTGAAACCCATCTTGAAAACTGGCACTGTTTCTATCCTTTATGTTAAACTGGTTATCTCTACATTTGAACCTGTTGCGCTATATACATGGGACTCATCCAACACTGACACTTCTAATGTACACGAACCGAATTATATTCATGGACATTACCGATTCTTATGCGATTTGCGACATCGTGCTTTCATCGCTTTGACCGCTCCGGTGGCATAATGGTTCGAGCGTCCGCCTCGAATGCAGGAGGTCGTAGGTTCGAACTCGAGTCATACGAAAGACTTCTAAAAAAAATGGTACTAACAGCTGCCTCGCTATGCGCTCAGCATTAAGAGGTTAGTGTTAGGACTGGTCGACCTGGGTGAGACATCATGCTAGATGTCTGCGGCATGATGCCCCAGTGTAGACATCACTATAAACTGTCACATTGCATACATCGTAGCGATATGACTGAAAACGTTTTAAAGCTACGTTACAAATCTAAATCACACACACACACACACACACACACACACACACACACACACACACACACACTTTCATTGGTTTCAATAGATTGAACTCTAAATTGTTTTCCGCTTTCCAACCATTCATTAGGACATTACTGCAGTAACGTTATAGGAATTTAGGTCTCACTGGATAGTTTCGTATTTTGACACCTCTCCAACCATTCATTAGGACATTACTGCAGTAATTTTTAAGGTAGAAGGCATCAACCTAATTATCATAAGCCTAGCATCTATAAATTCACACAGAAGCTAAATCTGTAATGTGGTTTAGATTTACATTGAGTCAAGCTTGAAAATGGGTTGGCTTGTTTGGTGACTGCCTGTCACAGTTAGACTAGCACTGGAGATCAAATGCGTAACTTGGGCTGCAAATGAACAGCCGCCTTGGCTTACGTATTCATGTATGTCTGCTACAGAGGTAAATATCTAAAAATCGAGATGGTTGAGGGGTGATGAATAGTATGCTAATTTGTTATAGTACTAGTGAACTTTATTCATGCATAAGTCACATCCTGATTCTTTCAGCCGCCTTGTCACAGGAAAATAGTCAAAATAGCTCTTTGCTGTCAAAAATGAATGTTAAAAAGAGAGGTTGGTGGCAGTGTTGGTTCAAGATAAAAGCCACCAGTTGTGTAAGAAATTAACCTGATTGCCGCAGTCAGAATCTCACATGCATGCTTTCTACAAAAATCCTTAGTTTGTTTTTATTTATATCTTCAGTGTAAAATTATTCTCATTTTTCTGCAATAGGTCATTGTTGGATGAAAATTCACCAGATAAACTGTCCAGTGAGATCTTAATGATTATCTTTACACAATTCACCTGTAGATTATTTTGCTTTTCATTAAACGTTGCATGTGTTATTGTTAGGAAACATGTTGATGACCCCAGTAAAGTGGTAAGTTCAGGGAGGCCATGCTGGGACCTTGTTGTTCACATACTGTTCATGGTTAACTAGATGGGACTCTCGTTCACAGGCCATTCGTCTTTATCTAGATTTGACCCTTTTGTTAGATTGTTTTGTTATTTATCGTTATCTACACAGAACACTTGTTTTGATGTAGATGAGATTTGCAAGATGACGAATGATTTACTCTGGCTTTACGTACTCGACTTGTTTTCTCTAGATAGTCACGTGGTAGAAGGAAGGGTTCCTGAAAAGCATCTAAAGAGCTAAGGAACAAGTGCTCGCATATGTTTGGTTGAACACCAGATCATCTCAGAACGAATGTAAGTGTATCATTTATGAATATATTGATATCAATGTTTCTTTCATTATATCACCTGGGCGCTGACATCCGTGACAGATGGAGAAATTTACAGCGTTCTTTTTTTTCTTCTTTCTGCTGTTGTTTTTGTTTTGGGTTTTTGCTGTTCTTGTTGTTTGTTGGGGGAGGGGGTGTTAAAAATGTACTAAAGAGCTTCCAAATCGGAAAGCAAAGCCTACTCCAACGATATGTGATTGTTCTCTCTCTCTCTCTCTCTCTCTCTCTCTCTCTCTCTCTCTCTCTCTCTCTCTCTCTCTCACACACACACACACACACACGCGCGCGCGCGCGCCCGCACACACACACATAGAAAAATAAAATAAAACAATACTGAACAGATTTGTTAGAAACATTTATTTTTCCTTTGTGACTGGCATTGGTACACTAACAGTGTCCTATATGATAGATGGAAGCACGGGGTAAATAACAATAACTGTATTTAACTATACAATGAAGGCAGGCTGTGTACTTAATATGTAAACTAATAAATCAAGAACGATTTTTCTGCGGATGGTCGCTACGGGTCTTAACGACTGTCATGATAAAAATAACGTCGTTATTGTGACATATTTATCAATCTACTAAAATTATTAATCGGCATTTGTACATACATTTTAAAATAATCAACAGATCGCTAGTTGTAAAATCTGTTCAGATGTTTTAGAAAATAAGCTAAATCCTGTACATTTTGTGGATTCATTCTCCAGCCAGGTCTCGTACGAAGGCATTTCAGGGGGGATAACCTCTCGAAGATAAATGTAATCTTGCTGTCGTCCACATTTCATGTGAGACACCCTGATGGTTAATCCACATATATTCAAGAGTTGTGACAATACTTATAAATCATGCTAATTATGGTTACTTCTCTCACAGCAGAACTAACAAAGTGAACAAAATTGGAGAATTTTATATATTTTCTCTTATTTTTCCAATCGGTTTGAAAACACACACACACACACACACACACACACACACACACACACAAGATTTTGAAGGCAAGCATAAGTGTATGAGTCTATTGGGTGCACTAAGGTGCGTAAACTAAGGCGCGTGCAGAGGTCTTTTTTAGGATAGGCAAGAAACGCATGTTCACATACAAAACTACTCGACTTTGCTAGCTTAATGTTCACACGTTCGTGTAACCCTGATATTATGAACAATTACACATACCTCCATCAACAAAATGGACTCTTTCGTATGATCCACAACCTCGCCATCATTTTCTAGTCACGTGGTAGACATGTTTCAATGCAAAAATAATAATGCCCATAAAAGTTACAAAGAATTGTATATATGCTCGAATATGAATTATATATGTTGCTATTTGAGGTATTATTGACGTGAAATATGATGCTATTGATGTGCTTATTGCATGATATGGAATATATTGGTAATTTCCAACCATGTTTGAGGATGAACGTAGGAAAATGGGTTTTCTCCGAGGCGTGGTTGAACATATGTCGATTAGGGGGATACGAAAGATACAAACTACTATAATTTGATTTTTTTTTTTGGTCACAATGTATGTTAAATATCAATTCATTTTTTGAATAATTTTGCAGATCTTGCAATTTTGTTATATTTTATCCTCCCAAAAAATTGTTTGCTTAAAATAAGTCGGTATATCAATTATATACGAATCTACCGCTAAAAATTTAAAAGCGCAGTGCATCAAATGGCTGAAGAACTCGTTTACATCTTCAATTAGCGTCTTCAAAACACTGAGACAGACGTTTCAAAAAGAAGTCTTGGACAGTACAACGAACTCTGTGCCTTTTTAATGAGCTTGCTCATTAAAAAATATAAGTTGCAATTAAAGATGGGCCTATGCAAAATATTTGGTGAAAAACTGAATCAAAACATGTTACCATGGAAGAAAATAAAATAACCGGTAATAATATTTAAAAGACATAGCTTGTGAAAATGTTTTCTGGGCATGTCTTGTTTGAAAACGTGCTTATCTTGGGATGACAAGATACATTTACGGTGAGACAACAGTACTATCTCTGCCTTAGCTATAGTGACGTCACTGACACAATTTGTAAACTGCACTAATAAAAAGTTATTATTTCTGTAAGACAACGACAATTTCACACGAAATGTTCATATGTCTTTTACGTACAGGTCGTACAGATCAAGTAATTTATGAAACGCGAAAGCAAAGACCTGAGCAGTTTTGGATTTGGTTAGTTTTAAAAATGCACCCGAATAATTATAAGATTTAAATATATTAGAATTTGTAATGTACAGAATAGCAGCTTTAAATTAGAAACGAATATTAAGGAATGCGGAACTTGAGGTATGTGCAATTTGTTAATGTTGTGTGCATCGAAATATGCCTAAAATATGATAGTTTTCAAGCAAGAAAATCACACATGTTACCTCCAAATTTAAGAATAAGTATGCGTATGCGCGCGCGCGCGTGTGTGTGTGTGTGTGTGTGTGTGTGTGTGTGTGTGTGTGTGTGTGTGTGTGTGTGTGTGAAACTAAGGCATGAATAATGATTTCAATTAGGAGATAGTTGGAATTGTCTTCTCCATAAATAAAACTATCTGTCATATGGAATCACATTTATAATTGTACTTATAAGAAAAAAAACTGTGTACAGATGGTGCTTTTAAAACGTTTACATATATCAGACGTACTCCTGTTACAAATTCTTCTAATTTGCAGAGGCAGGTGTGAAGTGTCAATAATTGAATCTATATGACGAAGTACTACATACCTATCTGGCTTTTTCTTTGTTTTTAGTAAAACAAGTTGTGTGCAAAGGAGAAATGTTATTGTAATGAGAACACAAATTTCAATCCTTTACGTTTGAATGAAGAAAAGTTCGATCTCTCGGAATGTAAGAGGCAATAGAGTCTGGGTCAAAAGAAAGCATTCATGAAACAGTTTTTTTGTCACTTAAATACGCCACATGCAAGCTTTCAAATGATCTGTTCGGTTCATACATTATCATCACGTGAAATTTCATAGTGCTCGATATAATATCCAAATAAGAATTATTTGAAAAGCATTCAGTGCAGTGTAATTCGGTCTCTATAAACCAAAAATTACAAGACCTTTTACTGATGTGACCTTGTGAATATTTCTAATGATAAAAGTAAGCCGTATGTACTGTCTATACTCGCTTATAACTCCCATCCAACTGCAAACAACATTGAAGATCCTGATAAGCCGGCAGATCAGTGTCTGTATTACTTGTTCTAGTGAGTACTCCTAACAAACTGCTTTGACCCTGATCTGTCGGCAAAGTATGCGAAGGCAGATCGGGGTCTGTGCAATTTGCAGTTGAGCTCGACTTATAAGCGAGTAGAAACATTACATTAAAATCATTTTTCAGCAGCGCTCCGTTTTTAAGAAACACGATAATGTATATGGATCTACCCTTTCCATTCTAAAAGAATTCTCCTAGAATGGTAATATTTTCCTAGCTCATATTTTGGCACGTATTATTATAACTTTGTCCAAATATGTCGCATGTACATGACTGGATTTTACATCTCACTGCATCACTTTACATTTTAGCAGTTCCTAATTATAGTACACACTTTAACCCATTCATTAACTCCATAGTGAAAATTCTGTTTACAACCATACTATGCACCCTGACATTAGGTTTCCACAATATCAAGTGTCCACACTGCCAAGTGTCCCGCTTTCTTCTTGTCTGACCCGGTACTCGGCTAGCACATAGAACATGATGGCCACGACTAATAAGATCATCAGTATATACAACTTGAAAGACACGGACAGAAAGAGGCCATTGACAAATGCCACGGTCAGGCCGAAACTTTGCAACAAGCGGTAGTTGGCGAATGCAATGTCTGTATCCTCCACACATGTTATGCAGATGAGAGCTGCGGAGTAATAATAATAATAATAATAATAATAATAACAATAATGATGATGATGCAAGATAATAATAATAATAATAATAATAATAATAATAATAATAATAATAATCTCTTCCTCCTCCGTCATCATCATCATCATCATCATCATCAACAGCAACACTAACACCGGCATGAAATTATTCTGAGCGGGGAAGCGGCAACATGTTTCTTCTAGTACTGTTGGTACTGGAAGTCATGCAAAATGTTCGAAATCGTGAATTGTCTTTCTAAAAATATTTTTAAAAATATTTCTGTAATATCTAAATTAATATAATACACATGTAAATTCACCTTACTTTTCGATTCCATCCCTGCTTCCTCCGTGTAATCTGATAGAAACATAATTTTGGAAATGTGCACTTTTTATATTTCCAGGGCGATATTAGATGACCTTTCTAATTTTGATAGAACTAAAACATGATTGAAAACTGAATTTTCAAATGCTACAGAGCCATTTATAGGTCTTTTCACATTCATTCTGTTTATTTATATATTTTCCCCGTTATCTCTGTCAACAATGCAGCTATGCACCTTAATCTTACTTACTATTGCACTGCGTTTGCCAGACGGCATCACACACACCCCAGGCAGCCGCTAATATGAAGAATACGCTCAAATTTTTCTCCGGCATCCAAATTAGGAAGCCAATCATAAGTCCCATATGCAAGACTCCGCCTACTCCGAAAACTACCTCACGTGGTATCAGGCGCGCACATACGGCAACAAAGATGGCGCTAATGACGTTGGCCAGGCCCAGGATGATCATGGCGTAACCAATGTATTCCACGCTCCTCATTGCGCATGTCACATAGGCCTGAAAAAAAGAAAAAAAAAAAGAAACGTCAATTAGGAAAATCAACAGGTCGGCAAAAAGTACATGCAGCTCTTTTCAACACAGATGAACAGAAGTTATCAAAATAATGATAATGAGGTCGCAAATTTAGGATGTTATCTCTCTTTACGAAATATGCCAGAAGATGTCTTTATATGTTATTGTATAATTCTTTCTTGTATCGTAATAAAAAAAGAGTTATCAACGGCATACGTGGATAGGCATGAAATTTCTATTTCAAACAGGCAACAAAATCTTGTTTACTCCTATACTAGACAGTAGGGCTTTTCTGTGTCTCGGGAACTATGGCTTAGAGAAAATAGATAATAAATTAGTCATTGTGGTCTGACACCTACGTACTGTTCTTACAAAGATTTGCTATTGTGAGAAATGACGATTTTCATACAAAAAATAAATCCTCTATCAATGTAGGCTAGTGCAAAGTCAAGTTATAGGAATCACCCGAATCCATAAGTTTAGTGAGAAATGACTATTGGCGAATAAGTGGTGTGTGACAAACTTGATTCAAGCTAATGATAAGTCTGGTTTGTCCGTCTTTGACATCGTAAAGTTTGGATAACAGGTCGAGTAAAAATTCAATAGTCTATTATTAGAAAAAAGTCTGATGACATATTCGAATTTCTCCGCATAATGTCGAGGTTTTGTTTTATTTTCGATGAAAACAATTGTTGTGTAAAATTTCTGAAGAAACGTGGAGGTAACTGACAAACATTCTGTGTGGAAGGTTTAAAGTATACAAACACACACGCATACATACATACATACATACATACATACATACATACATACATACATACATACATACATACATACATATATGACAACACATGGTACAGCAAGTCAGAGAAACTATTCAAGCACATTCTTTTTTCCAATGATAAAATTTGTTGGTTTCATCATAGCAAAACAGTAAGTAAATAAATACTGTGTTTACGTGTTTTTGCTTGTAATTGTTATTGGTTTTTCTCGTCCACTTCTAAGCAGAATCCGCAGATCTCTAAAGTGCTTGGACAGTTTTTCTGACTGGCAGCACTGTGATTTATGGTTAATTTATCACAAAACAAATATTTATTATGATACGAATATATAGAATAAGTTTTATGAAAACAGTGAAAACTACTGTAACTGACATGTCTTTCAAATTTCCCTATTGCTCTTTGCCGGACAGATACACTTTCATAGAATTTTAAATGTGGGGAGTTTTTCTCCGATACTACCGTTCGTTCGTCTTTTATCTACCATAATTTGTGTCTGTCATAAATAATCATCTTCATGGTATTTAGGGAATGAAAAAGGACACCTGATTAAAATCTGCGAAAACAAAACCTTGCTGCAGTCCATTGAAAATCAACAGTGGGATGAGCAGCCGAAAGCTCTTGTTGGAGAGCATCATGGTCACGTGGTCAGTCACTATCTGCAATAGAGAACGGATACGTTATTTATAGAATAACGAAGCAGGCTTCAAAGGGCACCTGCTTTAAAAGGGAACTTGCTTATTACGGACAAATCTAGGAATTCTCATGTGCAATCTTCATATAAAATTGAAGCCGCCTATCAAAAATGTCTACGAAACTGGTCATTTATATTTTTGTTGTTGTTAACCGTATTTTCGTTGCGAAAATAAATAACGGAAGACGAATTCATATAAGGACTTCAATTGGGACTTCATTCAGTCCGGATATCATTTAGATACAGTTTTGTTATGAACTGGTTCCAGAGTATTTGGACACAGGTCTACCTGAGTTGTAAATCGAATCATTCACCGCTGCACTATCAAGGTTTTATACAGTTGCATTCAGCCGAGTCGTCAATCTACATTCGGATCACTTAGTAATAAAAATGTATTCATTACGACTCAAAGATCCAAAATGTCTTTTAAGAAAAGTGGGTATTCGAAACTTCAGTTGATCATATCTTTTGGTAATATTGTTATAGACACTTCGCGCCCTAAAACAAGCAAAACTGGAACCGACCTTCCATTAGTTACCGTAATAAACCTAAAATGTCAAAATGTAAAAATTGGAAATCTTGCCTATACTTTTCACTATATTAGTATGCATAACGCTATGAAATATTGATCTGAACATGCTCAGTGACAATACAGAATTATATATATATATATATATATATATAACACCATATATATATATATATATATATATATATATATATAACTATATATATATATATATATATATATATATATATATATATATATATATATATATAAAGAACACAAATCATATGGCGAATAACAGCCCTTTCAAGCGCACTGGATCCAGCAAGGGATCACGTGTGTCAGGAATTGATTGAGATAAATGCAATAAACTGACGACGAACAGTGCAAAACTAGTATCTAACTAGCCTGAGCGCTTTCGACTCTTAATGAGTCTTTTTCAAAGGCACATACAAAATATAGACAAAACAAACAAATAAAACACAAAAACCGTTGTGTTTGCAAAACTCTACATGGCTGTTTCTACATGAATTAAACCTTTAAATGTATTATGTCTCAACCAGCCTATATCAACTTGTTGCGGATACTGGAAAATATTTGTATACAAATATTTTCCAGTATCCTCAACCATATATATATATATATATATATATATATATATATATATATATATATATATATATATATATATATATATATATATATATATATATATATATATATATATAAACTATTAACGTATAAATATTTGAGAATTAAACTGTTATTTTATTTCTTGAAGTTATTTGAAGACTTGCTGATCCATGTTCGTGAAACAAATGCCCCCTCCCCCCCAAAAAAAAAATTACAATAAAAATTACAACCAACTTTTTGTTGTAACTCGCTTTTCTTGGGATGAACCAAATCAAATCATAAAATATATTTCAGGGTTACCAGACTTTACTGACAGGGACGTCAAGAAATGAGACCGAGTACCAGTCCATTTTAATAGTCATAATCGTAATCATACGATTTATTAACACGGAGTTGCACACAGTTGACACAGAATCCATATTAAGCAAAGCTGATTGCATTTATTTTCTGCCTACATTCTAGCTAGAGACGCATGGTCTATAACTGCATAAACGGCATGTTTTTTTCTATTAAAAGCGAAATCATAGCGTGTTATAGTTATCCCACAGTATATCGCATTTACTAGAAGTTATTACGGAAATTATAAAATTGACCATTCAGAAACTCACGAGAGTGTTATATATATATATATATATATATATATATATATATATATATATATATATATATATATATATATATATATATATATATATATATATATATATATATATATATATATAACACTAGCAGATTGATGGCATAATGTTTCAGATAACCTACAATGTCAATTAAATGCTATTGGAAATCTTTGTTTAGCAATAATTTTGTTGCGCTGAAGTCATTGGTGTGATAATGTCGTTAAAACGTTCAAAATGAGATAGATTAAAACAATGTGTTAAGTTTAATTGAAATGTCGTTTGATTCCTGTAGTTTTCATTAAAACACACACACACACACATATATACATCTTACATGACTGTAAACACTATTGTGGCCCGTTTTATTTTACAGACATAGACGAGTTTATCTCAACGACACTGGGAATTACTGGAGTTTTTTCTCTACCTGATAACCAGTTTTCTCGGGTTCTACTTTGGCGCCAATTTTATCCAAACAAAATAAAATAAGACAGAAGCTGATGCCGCCCAGCACCAAGTACACAGTCATTAGCTTCCATAAGGCTCCTGGGTACTCTTCTGAAATGAAAAACAAAGAATCGTAATGTAAAAAATTGCCAAACTGTTAAACAGGCGGCGCTCTCAGTGCGGACCATTCGTGTGTGTGTGATTTAGATTTTTAACGTAGCTTTAACAATTTTTCAGTCATATCGCTACGATGTCTGCAGTGTGACAGTTTATAGTGATGTCCAGCAATGGGGCATCATGCCGCAGACATGTGGCATGATGTCCCACCCAGTCACATTATCCTGACACCAGGCCGACCAGTCCTAACACTAACCTCTTAATGCTGAGAGCCAAGCGAGGCTGCTGTTAGTACCAATTTTTAAAAAGTCTTTGGTATGACTCGGCCGGGGTTCTAACCGGACCATTCTAGAATTTTCCTACAAATTGTTCATTCAGTTTGCATTAAACTGTTGCTCGTGTGGTGCTTTCGCATCGAAAGTGAAAGTGACACCACATGTTGATATCTGCAAAAACGGCAGTTCTTGCTTTAACACCATTTGTCAAAAGGATTTACAACAAAATTAGCGGAAAATTCAGAGTTCGTAAGCTTTTAGTCAGTAACTCTAGTACTGTTTTGTTGTCCAAACTGAGCACAAACATGATGGAAATGACAACGTAGAACTAGGTAGCTGCGGCTACATTTGCATTACAAGTCCATATCAATACTAATGGTGGAGACTTTAGGGCTAAGTTCAAATGCATACATATTTTCAGTGGAGTTGCCACTTACCTACTTATTTTGAGTGGTTTCAGCTGTAACAGAGCCAGAACCCTACCTTTTGAAACCTTCTATTTTCAATTACCGTCATCGGTACGTCACTCGAAGTGACCGTAAATAATCGACTCAAAAGTGGACGGTAATTGAAAATAACAGGCTTAAATTAGTACGTTTTGCCCTGTTAAACAAACATTGTACGAAACAATTAGAAAATTGGTGGTAGACTACAGTTTTATATTTTATATGGGTAAAATCGATAAAGAAATACATAGAACTAGTTCCATGTTCCAGATCGCAGGGATCTGGCAGCTCTACTAAAAATGTCTATTTATTTGACCCTAGCTATACAGTCCATGCCATCAGTATAAATATGGGTGATGCACTGTACCAATTCAAATCCCTTAATAAACCTATGAAAACATAATGATATTAAAAATTCAGTAACTTTTTAAGTTTTGAATGCTGATGGTCAAACCTATATTTAGAAGGACAGACATATCCTTGATGCAAGTTTCTGTATAGAGAAGACCAAGAGCCGCGGCAATGTTTGGATCATCATGTGTTTGAAACATGTGTTTTCAGTTTCGCACCAAAAGGTCAGATGCTAATTTCAGTGATGAGCTTTCCCAATTCAAATCTGTGAAAGGATTGAAATTCCACCAAAAAAAATATTGTTTTTTTTTTTGTTTTTCAGTTGCAACTAGGATAAGCTCTCAAAATATTCTTTTTAGTAATATCTGTCTTTCATTATCAACCAATACTGGCCAGCCAAACCAATATATACTCTCTTTTATTTTCACCCATTTCTAGACTGGTTTCTATTCTTCAAGATCATGAGTACTATGAGTCCTATATAGATATCGTAACCTCAGCTTTAAGATGGCAGAAGAGAATTTCGTAAATTAACCCGTCTAATTTCTTACCTTAAGGCTATGATGCGACTTTTTCAGCAATAATTATTTAATAATTAAAGATAAGGATATATTTATAAATTTAGCGTTTCAAGCTTGTGTTGTTCTTAAAAAATTATCTGATGCCTGTACACCTCCAATCGTTATTTCTCAGTATTCAGACAGGGAAATACAATCGTCGGCTAGGAGCAAGAACTAGTAGATGAGTGGCTATAAGGCAATTAGAATATCTCAGAAAA
This sequence comes from Megalonaias nervosa, assembly GCA_016617855.1. NCBI lineage: Eukaryota > Metazoa > Mollusca > Bivalvia > Unionida > Unionidae > Megalonaias > Megalonaias nervosa. The sequence goes on from JAECUM010036158.1 coordinate 36,550, forward strand.
CAGCGTGGATGGCAACCATTTTAAGCTGTTTACACGATGCTTTTTTCAGAATATCGCCAAGGAAAGGGCTTGTGTTTGCACCGTGAGCACAGCTTGATGTCAAAAACGATCTCCGGACGTTAAAAAAAAAATGTGTGTAGGAATTTGGGGTTGGGGTGCAAAACTTCTTTTTGCTATTAACTGCCATTGACTTGTGAGGTCAAGTGAATAATATTCTTATGCTTTGTTTTATTATAGCTATCCAAAAATAGGGATCTTTTTGGCCTCATTTGCGTATTTTATTTTTTTTTAATGAATTTTTATTTTAGGCAGATGGAAGCAGCATTAAACTTATGTGTATAAAATGTCCCTTGAACCCTAAAACGAAGCTGGTCCTGGGTCACACTGTTTTTACAGACAGCAGCTTTATTTACATACGTCACGTGAGAGCAGGTTTGAACTCATAGGAATGAGACGAGTGTGTTGCAATCGCTCTAGAAACACTCCCGTCATTGATGTTGATATCTGAAACGCTCTTGAAGACACGCCTGCTCTTGTTTGTACCCCGTTAACCAAGGAATATGAACAACTAACGGATAATATGCAAATGTTAAGCCTTGAACTAGCAGACTTTGCACCTTTATTCTTAATTTATTATCTGCTTTCGCCAAAATCCAGCATACGTAAGACTAAAATAATTATGCAAATCGTGTACGTTTTCAACTGTCAAATCCCGCAGTGACGTTGTTTATGGCGACACCCAGTGATCAATTTGATACATCACGGTTTTATTAATCAAAAGTACTTAATTTTCTTTTCACTTTAAATGAAACACCAATGATAAAATAATTTAGCAATGAATAAACTGAGACATTCCGTAAGATGTATGAAAAAAATCTTAGGCTCACCACCTTGATGCCCTCAAAACATACTTTGACAATACATCTGATCGGCTAATAAAAACCAATGCAATGCAACCACAATGTAATGTTGATCACCAACTGCATGTAATGTCATGTTCTTTGCAGATCTGTTACAAAATAAATAAAGAATCAGCAGTGAAATAAACTTGTTTTATAGAAACAGCGTTATAGAAATGACACAGCAGTGTTCTAAATTTAATACTATAAACAGAATATAGCATTCATGCTGTTTCAACACAAGAGTCCAAAACTATTTTATTATTAACTGCGAACAGATTTTGACCGAATAGCAGACCAACCATTAGCGAATAAAAATTAGAAAAAAGGGTTCCAGACATACTTAGATAGGCGGCATAGTGAAAAATACACAATACTATGATCACAATTAACGGTTCCGTGGTTGTAGTTATTGACGTAGTTGTTTTTATGATGAACTTTTCGTACGCATTTTTGCAGATAGCTACTCTTCAACTTCTGGAAAACAGTTTTAGTCTTATCTGCTAAAGGGGAGAAGGTAGTAAAAGGCCAGCCGTTAGTTTGGGGTTGTTGTTGCTTGTTTTGTTTTGGGGTTTTTTTTCTTCTGTTGTTGTTGTTTTGTAGTTGTTTTTTGTTTTCATTTAAATTAAATACTCACAATGATCCTTTCCAAAAAGAAAAATATGAGATTAAAGAAAATGTCGGTACTGTTGATTGAGCAATATGTATTCCGAGGAACAGAAAAATATAGAAACTATTTCGAAAACCATTTACAGAAGACCACCATATTAGTGCCGTGAAATATATTTAATTTGTGTTTTGATTGGAAGAAGCAAGTCATTCCACATAACTAATAAATAAAAATGTCGGTGTTGAAGACTGTAATTCCCGACAACTTTTTTTTTCCTCTTTCTTTCTTTTTCTTCTTTTTCTTTCTTCTATTTAGTAGTCATAACCGTAAAATTAGGTCGCAGACTTCATGGTGAATTTAAGGATGAGTACCGAGTTCCCGTCTAAGCCGAATGAGTTATCATCTAAAAATATCCGGATGTAATAAATGTCTGAATGTACGAAGTAGTGTCTCTTATTCGATCATTAAAACAGATCATGCAAAAATATGAAAACTGAGTGAAACTCTCTCCCTTTCATTTGAGAATGTTTCTTCAATTTTCAGAACTTTACAAATCTGAATTCTGATTGACATTATATCAGTATTGTCATTTTATGCTAGCAAACAGTGTAAGCCATTTGCCTTACTCACTAAGTGCACTGTCTTGCGCGTAAGCCATGGAACATAATTATACAGGCTGATAATGTGATCGACGGCAAGATGTATGCCCTTAAGATTCCAAATGAGTGTGTTTCACCTATTGCTCCTCCATTCATCATTCCTTGTCCAGAAATTTGCTTAATGTCTAGTACCGTTCTTGCAAAACTCAAAAAAAGTAAAGAAATAAAAATAAAACAAAAATGGTTAGACCAGCCAACAAAATGTTTCTAAGGTATCGAAACCTGCCCTGTAATTGATTACACCAATATCGCTGCGACTGCATGGTTTCAATGCCAAATCCGACATTAAAACAACATATGAGATATTCGTAATGACTGTTATGCAAAAATCAATGAGACTTCAGCATGTAAATAACAATCCGCCGACCATCAGTTGCTGAATAAGACCCGCGGGAGTCGCATTTCCTACAGTACAATAAAGACATTCTAACAATGTTATAGCTCCCTTCCCTCACCGGAGGCGCTAAAAGAGCCGGGCTCTGCAGATGGGTGTGCATTGTCATGGAAACCGTTTAAATCAATCAGTCTAACTTAAAGCACAGAAACAAATAGTTGAGTATATTCGACAAGCAAACTGGCTAGAGTACAGAATCAGCTTTCACGGATTGCAAAGAAATAAAGATGAATTTACAGTTTTTACCAAATCTAAAGGTCGACAGCTCGGTGATATAAAATTATCTGAACAGTCTGAATATTAGGTCAATGAATGATTCGAAAGCGATAGGCACAAGAAAGAAAGAAAAAAGAAAGAAAGAAAGAAAGATGGACGGACGGATAGATAGATAGATAGATAGATAGATAGATAGATAGATAGATAGATAGATAGATAGACAGATGAGTGACTTAAAGAACTGGACTCGTTGGTTACGAGAAAATACAATCAATAAGTAAATATCTAGAAAAGTATGTATTAACCTGAGTGGACCGCTCTGGTGGCTTAAGTGTTTATAGCGTCCACTCTGGATGCCCGAGGTCGCGGGTTCGACCCCGGCTGATCATACCACAGACTTATAAAAATGGTACTAACAGCTGTCTCGCTAGGCGCCTAGCGTTAAGAGATTAGTATTTTGACTGTTCGGCCTGGTGTCAAGATAATGTAACGGGTAGATCCCGATGTTACTTGTCTGCCCCAGTGCTAGACATCACTATAAACTGCCACACCGCATACAACATCGTAGCGACATTACTGAAAAAGTGTTAAAGCTACGTTAAAAATCCATTTCACAATCACACACATTAACCTGGGTTGTTCAAGATAGTTATCTAAATCTTTTATAAGAGGAATTCCTACCTCCTTGAAATTTGTTTCTGAGTGTCCTTAAATGCTGAAATTTTGTTCAGAAAGAATAAAACTTCACTATGCCTGGAAAAGGACTAACCTCCGCAATGACGGATCCAGTGTTACTGCAAAGGAATATTATCCGCAGTGATGGACCTAATGTTACAGGAAGAGAAAGCATCCACAATGATCGACCTAAAGTTATAGCAAAGGAAAGACGTCCGCCATGACGGACCTAATACTACCGGAAGGGAAAAACATCCACAATAATGAACCTAAAGTTATAATAAATGTATAACATCTGCAATAAAGGACCTAATGTTACAGTAGGGAAATGATATCCACAAATATTGACCTAATGTTGTAGTAAAAAAATTTCATCCTCCTTGATGAACTTTATATGACAGTAAATGAATAATATCCGCATTGATGGACCTAATGTTACAGTAAATGAATAACATCCGCAATATTGGACGTAATGTTACAGTAAATGAATAACATCCGCAATGTTGGACGTAATGTTACAGTAAATGAATAACATCCGTAATGTTGGACGTAATGTTACTGTAAGGGTGCAAATTTCTGTCGATCTATAAAGAGCACATTAATTTGGGCAGGTGAACGATTAATTAGATTTATGGGGACCGGTGCGTGTTAAATTTCCATACTGCAAGGATTTTTAATGCTTGTGTCGCGGGAGTAAGCGATTCTTAATTAAGCCTTCGTTTATTTAACAAGTCTGACAGACTGGAAGGCAAGGGGTAACTTCGATCTTTGTATCGAAAATGTCAGATTTGAAATTTTCCAGAATCAGTTATTTGGAAATCTAGAGTTCAGGCGGACCGCAATTTTGGCCCCTAGTTATAAAAGGCGGGAGATATATTTAATCCGGATTGGTTAAGCTAAATAAGGGGCGTGGTTCCCACACGAAATTTCTTGGTTTTAATATGTCCCATCGCAAAATTTAGTCAGTCTACGCTTTTCTGCAAGAGAAAACAAATGTAGGAGACTCCGAGTTTGAATTTAGAAGAAATTCTCTCGTAAAACAATTATCCAAGGGACCGGATGTCTGGAAAGACGACGGACAATTTTGGCGGTAGAAGCGAGCAAAGCTTGAAAGCACAAGTATTTGCGCCGATCTCATGTAATCCGTTGATACCAATATAAAGATTTGCTTGATTTATTTGCTTATATTTGCATGAATTTATTTGTTTAAATTCGTAGATCAATTTTCTTGATATGAGTACAACTGTGTTGAGTTCATCTATCTGAATTCGTACAATGATCTTCTTTATATAAGTTTGACGAATTGTTTGAATTTGTCGCTTTGATTGTTGTAGGTATTCTAAGAATTTCATGCCTTACCTTAGTTGATATGAGTTACGAGAATCCGTGTGAATTCACCGACCTCATGATTTCAGGTATGATAAAGACTTGAGTGCGTATTGACTGAAATTAACGTTGTTAAGCCATGAAGTGAGATTTCATATATGCTAAAGACTTGAATGTGTGTATTCGCTAGAAATAACGTAGTTAAGCCATGTAATGAATTTCATTCATTCATTTGTGCAATTGAGACGAGAACGGAACTGTTATGTCTCGTGTGATGATAATGTGAGTCAGGCTGAAATAGCCGTTAGGAAGTACATTAATCTTATGAAACTAGGTTTGTTTATGATCTGCCATGATTGGCTTGACCAGATAGCCTTTGGTATCTGTTTGAATTCCGATAGGACGATATCTGACATAACGAGAGGGGAGTAATGATGTGTTCCCATCAGGATATCTGACAGAAGATTTAGGTTGCTTCTCTGTTTATTTTGAAAGGGAAAATAGCTTCACTGACGTATCCACGTACCTCTTTATCCAAGTATCTATGTATCACGTACTTACGTATCCACCTACCCACACGAAGTTCGAGGGCCGAAAGAGGCGAGACAATACAGAGTTTGGAGAAGAGAAAAGAAAAGCGAAAAGGACCAAGAAGAACAGCCCCAGTGAAGTTGGAATGAACGGGAAATAAGCAGGTTATGAAGTTGTACAAGGCAATGACTTCGATTGCTCACTCGATTCTATGATGAACCAGTTCTATCATCTAAAACAGATCAGCTATTTATATAAGTATTTTTGTGTTTGAAATTTGGTGAATAATTTATTTCAAAAAGAAGTGTATCTTCATAATGTAATGCATTATCACAGTTGTTTATGTAATTGATTAAATTGTTATTTTTCATGTACGGGGGCTCGTGTCATTCTGTTAATATATCTGCTCAGATCTCTATCTATTCCACCTATAAGTTTCACACTTTATATTAATATTTACTCGATCCGGGCAATAACACCGAAGGCGATCACCCTCTAGATAACGATAACCCAACAAAGCGGACACCTTGTAAGAAGGTACAATCCGTCAATTCAATTCCAATTTACCCCCCCCCCCCCAACAGTTACAGTAAATGGATAACATCCGCAGTGATTGAACTAATGTTTCAGTAGGGGAAAACATTCACAATTATGGACCTAAAGTTACAGTCAAGGAATGACATCCGCGCTCATGGGCCTAATGTTACAGGAAGGAAATAATATCCACAATTATGGACCTAATGTTACAGGAAGGAAATAATACCCACAATTATGGACCTAAAGTTACAGTCAAGGAATGACATCCGCGCTCATGGACCTAATGTTACAGGAAGGAAATAATATCCACAATTATGGGCCTAATGTTACAGGAAGGAAATAATACCCACAATTATGGACCTAAAGTTACAGTCAAGGAATGACATCCGCGCTCATGGACCTAATGTTACAGGAAGGAAATAATATCCACAATCATGGACCTAATGTTACATGAAGGAAATAATATCCACAATTATGGACCTAATGTTACAGGAAGGAAATAATACCCACAATTATGGACCTAATATTATGTAGAGGAATAACATCGGCAATGATGAACCTAATGTTACAGATGTATACAACCGCAGTCAGCGTTACCACTTCTCAATCACGGTAAAAGAAGGAAAACAAAAGAATGTATTTGCAACGGAAGTTGCATTCTGGCGAATGTGGAGTAATATGCTTCATTTTATGATTTTTCCATTGATTTGATGATCTACGTTATGAAAATGACACGATTATTCTGTTCAGGCACAAGACAACCAAGATTCGGGTACGTTCGTGACTAGCAAGACCATTATCGTAGCCCGAAAATAAGCTCGTTATTGTTAGTGTCGAAAAATGTGTGGCTTTTATCCACAGCGTCGATCCCTAATTTTAAAATGTGAAATTTTATTTGTTAATACCAAAACTTTGAGTTGTGTTTACCTTTCGAAAATTTTGTAATTCTTGAAAGAACATTCTGCTCTTTATTAACCTATTTCGCAAAGATATGAATTTGATTTCCTATATTTTCTCTTCATATTTTCCTCTTTGTAACATTCATTTCGCATGATAGTTTTTATTACAATAGCATAATACAAATATTTTTCCTCTCTCATAATATTTTGTATCTGTGAATATCTTTTGTATCCCCGACAAAGACTTCGTAACCAGAAACTTTGGGCCAAAATTCGAATCTACGACGATGTGTGTGTGTGTGTGTGTGTGTGTGTGTGTGTGTGTGTGTGTGTGTGTGTGTGTGTGTGTGTGTGTGTGTGTGTTCATGTTTTCTGCAAGGATAGAACAAATATTCAAGTCTTTGGTGCATCCATCGTTTTCCTAACGAACATCTGTTATCGCGTATTATAGTCTTTACTCCATTTACCTCTGATCAAGACCGTGAGGACGCATTCGGCTTGAATATAATGTCGATATGCGTCTTTCTTTGGCAACATTATCTTTTCTAAACAAAATCACCATTTCAAAAAAAAAAATTAACATACATTACAGAGCAGCAAAACGGCTTACAAAAGTTTTGGAATCAGACGACGGGAATGTATGCTATTCGATGCACCAATCAATAAATGCGCTTGAGGCATTTCACCCATAAACTGCGATTCATTACATGATGCAGGAGTTACCAGCAATCTTAGACAAGTGTAACGCCCAGATTTTCTCACGTCCAATATCGCCAGTGCAACTTCTTGTTCTACATGCTTTAATCATGTCCTTAAGTAGCTATTTGTGTAGGGTAGCATTTAGAGTTCTTTGATTAACCGCATCAGCACAAAATGTTTTGTACAGAGGTTCAACAATGCCCAAAAGTAAATGTGTCGTTGAAAGAGATCTTTAATAATATTCTCGAAACTTGTACATTATGACACAGTAAAAAACCGAAAGCCAGATTGATTACTTCGAGTGCTACGTCTGTGTAACTTGGTGAGTTATTAGAATAATAAAGATAACGATGCGATTCCATACTTATTGTGTTATTTTAATTAAAGTTACATAATGTAAATATATCTGAACGTTTCAGACATGAATGTTGGACTTATAAGAGTCCAGAATACAGGGTTCCAAATTCTGCTTGTTGTCAATATTGTCAGGCTTGGTTAAAATTCCCAGCAATGGACTATACTAAGGGCGATACCATCTTCGCTAGCCAATGTTCCGATATGTAAACAATAACTACACCTTTGCGGATCAAGCAGATATTTCTGTACTTCGGGTCTGTGAATTTAATTGGATGCATCGGCAAGCCACTGCATCCAATCAAAATTAAGTTCTTCAAAATTTGATCATTATTCGTACGTGATCGAGACAAGGGGAGAACACAACTTGAATGGAGCCATAAGCAAACAATTTTCAACTGGTCCGTGTTTGTACAAATACCTTTCACTCCAATGCAGCTGTAATTGCTTCTCCCTGGTATGTAGTCATACTTTGGATGTTAAATTTACAAAGTATCCTTTTGAAGTTAATTACCTTCACCATTTTCGGCCGATGTACAATGCACCGCTGTTACCCGCTATTGGTTAGTTGCCATTACATACTAAGGGAGGCAACGCACGAAATCCAATATATGTCGCTAGGGCAAAGCATTACAAATATCTGCTCGATCCGCCAAGGTATAGATAGGGTTAACATATCGGAATCTTGGCTAGTGAAGATGAGGACGATTCATGCTTTGAAAACTAATCTAAATACTTTTCGGGCAATTGATAAAAGTAGACTCAAGTCTAATCTGAAACAGCCCTCTGACTTTTAACTTATACATAGTCCACTTGATCATTAGCGTCAACTGTTTTAGTTCGTTTTTGTTCTGATGTTACTTGAGATAACTGACCTGAATGCCCCGAAATAATCTAGTTTTTGAAACAGCTTTTAAAGTCTAACTTTTCAATTAAAAAGCATGCTTTCCCTCCATAAAATGTACTTACTCATTAACTAAGCCTGTTTTCTAATGTGGAATGCCGCCAAAAATATTTAGGGATCTAATCCTACCAGGTGCTAACATCACACCAAATCTTAGACCGGTTATCTTAAATTAATGCTGTTTATATGGGGTTTAAAACTTTAGACCGGTTATCTTAAATTACATCTGGTTATATAGGGTTTGAAAGTTTAGACTGGTTATCTTAAATTAGTGCTGTTTATATAGGGTTTGGAATTTTAGATCGGTTATCTTAAATTACTGATAATTATAAGGGTTTGGAATTTTAGACCGGTTATCTTAAATTACTGCATGTAACTATATACTTAGCTTGCTATGTATCAAAGAATTACTAATCTTTTCATTCAAAATTTTCTTTTTCTTGATTAAACTCGACAACTGATCAGTGAAACATACAAAATATCTTTTTCTTACGAAAAGCAATATTAACTTTCCATCCTTTTACATAATATATACTGACTTCGTAAAGGAGCAATGTTGATCTTTCCAATATGACTGTATTTATAAATTTATTTGTTTTCCTTTTGAACTTTTTTTTACTGACAATGTTGACTTACCTGGCGGTGCAAATGGTTTTGTTGTCTGTGGGACGTAATATCCACCACACGAAACAGGACTGTCTTCTTGGTGAAAAGTACTGTTGTCATAGTCGTCAATTGTTGCAGACGCGGCCGCCACCGCCACCTTTCTTGCACTATGAAAAATCAAAGAGGAGATCAAGTTTCCCCAGATATGTGTCGTCTGGAAACAAGCTAAAAATATCCCATGGAATCGGAAGGCTTCTTTCTCGAGACCTTCCTTGCTGACGCGGGAAGTATCAAATGCTAGCTTCAAGATATAGGAGGATTCAGCTGTCCACAATATTCCCTGTCCGAGTCCAGCCAAAATACCGGAAGGAATTAGCGTGTAAAAGCGAGAATAGAAATTGGCAGTGATCCAACAGAGAAAGCTGGTCATCCCGCTTACAAGAGCCCACTTTGCAGTGAGTTTGTTAATAATAACAGGTGCCAATACACAAGTAAAGAACATCGTTCCATGTACGCAACTCATGGTGATTATACCTAAGTTATCTTGGTTGTTTATAGACGACTGAAGGTTTTGAATGGCACGAAACGCTGAGAACATCAAAATAAAACTTGCACACAGTAGTATCAGATTTTTCTTGTATGTAAAAATATGGAGTGCTCTCCCCGTAACACTATCTTCAGAGGATGGTGTCCTTACCACGTCCTCTCCCCTCTGAAATGTGCTTTGTGTGTTGGGAGTGAAGACATTGTCATCTTTTCCATCATCATCCAAATTTGTGAAAGTTAATTTCATGTTGCTATGGTTGTTAGATGACGGTGGGTAAGAACAACTGTTAATGAAAGAACTGTCACTCTGCTCCATTTTTGTTGGCAATCTGGGACTTGGAACTCTTTTTTTGGCCACGACAGATTTCAGTTCCTCAATGTGATTCTCTAGATTAGCCCTGCCATATTTTACGAATGATGTTGCTGGGTCAATCACCACGCTCGATGGTCCAGCGTACTGTGCGTGATTGCCGTACCCTGTTGAATCACATTTCGTATTGTCCAGTTGGTCTGAATCATTGTCAGATAGGTTTAAAATGTACGGCTCATCTTGGCGCGTAGCTCGAACATAACTTTCCTTGCGATTTTTTTGCTGAATAATTCCTTCTATAAAATCTGGGGGTTCATCGGGTTCTGACGCACTTTTTCGTACGGCGTAACGATAACTCTCAGTTCGTTGACGCTGTTGGGTGGCATACGTGTAACTGGGTCGTCTGGGGCGGTACAAACCAAAACTCATCCCCAACCCGCTCAAATCCCATGGTGACAGAGACATTTTGAATTATTTCTGAAGCTAATTATCCACAGTTCTTACTGACTCGAACTTTTATTATTTCTAAGATTGTTATACTTAAATACATGACATATCATCTGTATCTGTCTTGAGTATATTTCATGAGAAAACTACTGTACATGCTGAGTATATTTCATGAGAAAACTACTGTACATACTGAGTATATTTCATGAGAAAACTACTGTACATACTGAGTATATTTCATGAGAAAACTACTGTACATACTGAGTATATTTCATGAGAAAACTACTGTACATACTGAGTATATTTCACAGTAATTGCTTTACTCGTTGTGAATATTTCATCAGAACTGTTGCGCTTATTGAGGATATGTCAGGGAAACCGCTCTGCTCGTTGTGAATATTTCATGAGAACTGTTGTGCTTATTGTGGATATGTCATGGGAACTGCTCCGCTCCTTGTGAATATTTCATAAGAACTGTTGTACTCATTGTAGATATGTCATGGAAACTGCTGTACTCGTTGTGAAAATTTCATGAGAACAGTTGTGCTCAAAAAATGGCATTATTTTAAGAAAACTGTACTGTTCAAATTTTTTTCTACTTCTAACTCTGAGTTTTCGAGTTTACGAATTCGTGATACAAATATACGAAATATTCCTTCCTCGTAGGAATTAAAAACACATCTAAATATATGTCGATTGAGTATAATATATGCTCGTGTGTAAATTGTTTTATATTTTGCATATAATAAAACAAACTATGAAACATTACTTTTCTCCTCGGATAAACATTTATTTGCCGTTTTCATGATCATTTGCATGGGTTAGATTGGGTCCCGTAATTCCACATAGTAGGGGTAAAGAATATCTTATTGATGGCGATGATGATGTTGATGCAGTTGTTTTTGCTGTTGTTATTGTTATTGATGATGATGTATATGCTGTTTTTTTTAATGAATAATCACAAAGGATTTCAATATAAATTCAGCTATTCGCTACTGGTGCAGCCAAGGGTCGTCTCTGAAAGTAGAAAATAAAACGTGTGACAAATTAGCCTAAACAAACCCCAACTCAACAATTGCTGCATTCCAATATTCTTCAAAATTGAAAGTTCGTATTACCATTTAATACAAAGAGTGTTTTGCAGGTTCATTCCAATCGAATATAAATTCAGAAAATTTACAAAATCATACGAATATCAAAGTATTTTTAAGCGGTAAACGTAAACAGTAAACACAATTTATAGAATTTTAATTATGCAGAAGTTCATAAATAAGACAAAATTTCATTCACCCGTCAATCTGTAACATTTAAATGTTCATTCAGACTAAGAAAAGACCACTTCTAGATTCAGATCAGAAAGGACTACGTCTGAACTCTGACTGAGAAAGGACAATGTCTAAATTCAGACCGAGAAAGAACCACGTCTAAATTCAGACCGAGAAAGGACCCTGTCTAAATTCAGACTAAGAAAGGACCACGTCTAAATTCAGACCTAGCCTTAGAGTTTAAGGGTTTCTGGAGTGGCGTCTTTTGATTGCAGAAATTGACTTGGATTGATTAAATATATTATTCTGAGTAACATCGGGGAAATTTACTATGCTTTAAATGTGAGATCAGATGATTTTAAAAATATTTACTTATTAATTTCTTTCTTTATACATATTTTCATTTTAACCTTTCGACCTTTGTGTCTAAAATTCGGCCTCTAGATTTTGAGGCTGCATTGCAAGTCTCTGTTAGATATATATGTCACATGATAAAAAAAACGTACGACCTGACAGGGGCTCAAACTTTGACAGGTTAGACACAATTCGCGTGCTCAACCGACTCATGAAACTCTCCGAACTGATGCCCCAGTTTGGTATCCGCCACACATTTCAACTACTTATTGATTTATTTCACGTAACAGAGGACAAGACAAGACATTAGACGGTAATATCCATGGTACAATAAAATATGTGAAGAAAGTGAAAACATTTAATGCAGAAACAAAATTTTATATAAAAACAAAAACTATTGAATCAAAGATTGCTAATGATAAAGGTATGGCCAAATTAAGTTTCTTTCCGGAAAAGCTAGATACATTTACGAAAAAAAACCCAGTTCATTTTTTAAGCAATGATATTTCAAAAAGCAAAGCTTGTCATAAATTTACTGAAATACTCTGTTAATCTTCAGACACCTAATAACAATATGAACAAATCTGAGATATACTTTATGGCTATAAAACGCTTAATGAATTTTACTTTAAATTTAATTTAAATTAAAATTCAATTAATTTATTGACTTTTCATTGTCCGAAATTGATTAATCCTTGCATAATAAGAAAGCATTTAACTCAGATGTCCAGATTTATTTATCAATGACCTCGTATATTTTGGTAAAGATTTCATACTGAAAACATCGTAAAATAGCTTACTGGCGATTTTGTACAATATATTTTCCAGGGAAGTGATCTGAGGGCATTGCTAGTTCATCGCCTTTCTTATTTCTTATGTTTTTAAGCGACCTATCAGATGAGTTTATACTTACTGATACACAGCCCTATAAATATATCGCTTTGGTCACACATGATTTGTATTACTCCTGTATATATGCCTGGTCTTTTCATTTAATTCTTTACGTAATCAGTAAACGACTGTACGTATAACAAAGTAAGAGATCTAAGTCGGCTATGAGTTTTTACTTGTGAATATTCAGACCAAATGTTAACAAAAGCCTTTCTTTATGCATTTTAAGTCTTTAAATCTCTACTACAAAATTAACCATACTGATTTAGAGCTGAATAATTTTTATAATATTTAACTTAGTGAGACATTGTTATAAGGATATTCCTCAAACGATGAAATTGTAATACCCAAGTTCCGCTCTTTCGATGTGATATAAATACAAACGGAAAAGGCATTGCCGTACATTTCTAAAGGATAATCCCATTATTAAAAGAAATAACTTCTCGCTCTTTATAGTTTTGTGTATAGCAGTTTTGTAATGTTGACTGTTATATATATATATATATATATATAT
>JAECUM010036159.1:0-14490 GCA_016617855.1 Megalonaias nervosa
ATCGGTTGAATGACGCCACGGAAATGATGTAATATAAATTTTAAACTTTGCAGAGCTAAAGATAGACAGTCTATACACACCAGTAACTTCTGCGGTATGTTTGATAGTGTTATTTTGCTGTGACCATGTTGCTAATCCTGATGCTACTGTGTACACGATATTTTTAATTTGTCCGTGTGGAATTTTAATCAGATTAGTTTTTTGAACAATATTAGGTATTCCACTAACAATGTCGTTGAGTTTCGTGTTAACGTCGGCTAGTTTTATGTCAACGGTTGGTTGTTCCCCAAAAAATTCTTTAAAGGGTTTGTTTATGTTTCTACGAAAATTTAAGAACGTTTCTATATGTCTAGAAAAAGTAGCAGTGAGTGTAGTCATTTCATCACCGATTGTTTTTAGCGAAGTTGTTATAGGAATTTCCTTATCATCAACATATTTTTTCGTTGCAGCATCAAAATCTAATTCCGGTGAGCAGCAGGGAGGGTGGACCCTACAACTTTTTGGTTTAACTATATAGACCTTATTTTTGAAATTAAAGGTTCCTACGAAAGGCTGTAAAACAAAAGTTTTTGTCTTAATAATGAAAACTTCTCTAATTGACCAGATTTTTTCTGATTTTTTTCACGTACTGGTCACTTAATTTTTTGTCGTCCACCCTTCCTGCTGCTATGCTTTTTATCCAAAAATTGTATCAAGTCCGTTGCGATATCTTGACCTAGGATCATGTAAATTTATTGTTACAAAACCAAAGGGAGCAGCTTGTGCTTTTGAAAAGAAATTTTTAAATTTATTCATGTCCATATCCCCAGAACACCAAGTATAAATAAATTAAACAGCCATTATAGATATTATCAATAATGAGTATTGAAGAACCACACTAGCTAAATTAGCTCGAGAGCGACTAGAGGCAATTAAAAAATGTCTACCTGTTCGTGATTCTGTTAAGCAACAACTACAATCGCGTCAGGAATCTCAAGTTGAATTTGAAGAGGATACAAAAAATTATTTAAACCTATCACTGAGACCACTAAAGGTATTCAACCTGTGTTAGAGAAAACCGCTGAAGCAACTGGAAAAATAGCAAGAAGAACAAAAAAGACAAAAAGAATTTTACGTGAACTTCCAGCCGAAATAGCTGCTGCGATACCAGTCCCGGAAATACCTGAGGATGAAGATCAACCTGAAGGTGCTGAAATAGGTGATATAAAGGAACGTCTACCAAAACAAGAAGAAAGAATTAATATAAATGACAAATTTATCGAAGGTGCTATTAATTATATTAAAAATATTAAAAATCCAGATTTAGCTGTGATTGCTGTGAAAAGTTTCAATGATCGAAAACATTATTTAAGATCTGAATATGCTGATAAACCTACAAGTCGTGATAATTGGTATAAATGGATATTTCGTATACACTATGACGTTGATCAGGCTAGAAATAGTGATTCAAGATATATTGAGTATATTCATGCAATAGATAATTATATTACCTTCATGCAATTACCGCCAGAACAACAATATCAACAACAACAATATCAACAACAACAAGAACAACAAAAACAACAAGATCGACAAAAAAAAGAAACAAGAACAACAAGAACAAGAACGACAAGAAAAAACGAAACAATTACAAGCATCACCAATATCACGAATACCAATTTTATCTCCAAAATCACAAACGCGGCAACAACCAATCCAAACAAAAATTGAGAAAGAAGAAGAATATATTCCGTCAGACACCTCTCCTGGCGCAACTGGAAGTGATCTAGGAAGTGGTCTTATTACCTGTCCCAATAACGTTCTTGCTGATGTTGATCGACTAGAAATTCTCATTGGAGGAAAACGAGCTGGTAATAATTCTCCAGAAATCATTAATGAAGTAACTGATATTTGTAAACGATTATTTACAGACGGTGTTATGGATATTAATGTATATCGGTCTCTCATTAATGAAATAGCCGATGATTATCATAGTGACTAAGTATGTAATTAGTGATAAAGTCGCTTAATAATAAAATGATCATACACAATACTCGTGGACCTACCATGGTCAGGGTAATAAATTCTCGATTACCGGTATACAAAACGACCTACGGAGATGGATTAGGTGATGTTATTCAGGGTCTGTTTAGAAGGATAGCCCCAAAAGCAATACCGATTGCAAAGCAGCTAGGAATGAAAGCTATTGATGTTGTTCGTGAAAAGGGTATAGGCGCTGTTGGTAATCTTGCTAGCAGAGCATTCTCAGCAATTAAAGATAGACTATCAAGATTAATACGCAGACCACAAGCGGCCCGACCTCAACCTGTGAAATTACCTAGCACTGAAGTGATGCCCGCAAATGTAAGTAAAATAATAAATCAAGCAGCTAATCAAACACTAGCGGAGTTAGCTGATATCCCGATGTCGGAAAAGGAAACAAATATAACCGCTAGTCTGATAGCAGGAAGTGGTCTTCGAGTTAGACGAAGACGATAATAATAAAGATGTTTAAGCGCGTATCTGACCCCGCGTTTGACATGGATGCACCAGTTCTCAAAGATGAGTCTGTGCGCGATTATCAGTATTATTCTTACGACGCACGAATTCCAGATCAGCGTGGACGAATTGAACTACAGGTTCAGGATAGAAGTAGATATTTCCTACCGCTGAGGCATTTATCGAAGTAGAAGGTGAAATTTTAAATAACGCTGTTCCTGCAGCACCAGTAGCATACGCCGCTGATGTTAGTGTCGGCTTTGTTAATAATGGTATTATGGCGTTATTTGATAGCGCTACGTACATGATTGACGGAAAAAATATTGAATCAATCCAGAAGGACGTCGACGTTGCCACGACAATACTTGGCCTTGCAAGATACAGCGACGATTACTCAAGATCAGCTGGTCCATCAATGATGTTTGTGAAAGATACTTCTAATTCTCCAGAGTACCAACAATATGAAATAGGACGACCAAGAAATTGTGCTAGAAACGCCGATGCGGATGTAGAAAATATGATTATTAATGTAGATGGAGAATTTAACTTAGGATTTAGATCACGTCGAGCAATGTTGCGTGGTGGAAGAAGAGCATTTTCATGTGCAATTCCACTGTCACATATCTTTGGATTCTGTAGAAATATTAGAAAAGTCATTTTCGGAGCCAAACACACAGTTGCACTAGTACGAAAAGGCACAGACGATGATGCAATCTGGCGACTCCCCGGTACTGATCCTGGTATAGTAATACTAACAAAACTTTCCCTGTGGATGCCAGTGATGACTCCGTCAATATCTGAAGAAGACCGGTTGTTATCTTTTATGAGTCAAGGCGGTAAATCAACATTGTCATGGTTGACTATGACCACAGATGCTGTTCAGAGCGCAATTGATGGTTTATTTACGTGGCAAATAGCTTCTCAGCAGGGTGTTTCTGCACCGCGACATATATTTATTGCGTTTCAAGATACTGCACGAATAAACCATCAAAATCTTAGTATTATGACATTTGACAATCTTGGTGTTTCTGAGGTTTCATTAAGGATAAATGGACATCAAGAACCATCCGAAGATATATTACTGAATTTTGAAAATAATCATGTAGCACGTGCATATCATCGTCTTATGTCGTTCATGGGGCGTGATCAGAATGTTGATGCTGGTTTACAAATATCGCAGCTAGATTTTACAACGCTGTATCCGATTTATTACTTTTCTCTAGAACACTTAGATTTAACCAGACAATCTGTTGTAGATATTCATTTTCGAGCTCGTGTTAATAGAGATGTTGTAAATATTCCTAATTACAGAGCAATAGCCGTTTTACTCAGCGATAAATCTATGTTACTCGAAGGTGTTGGTGGACGAATGAGAGTTATTGATGCTCCAGTAGAAAATATGTAAATAAACAGTAATTAGATCATCCATAATATTAATAATGTCATATCATCACGTTAGTGTAAGTCTGACTCTTGGTCAGATTTAAAAGCTGTAATCAGCATCAAAAAATAATCTTGGAATAAAAATATCGCTAAAGCGAGAACAGATGACCGGTGCAAATAAATTATCGTTGACCGAGCGTCAGTTCAAAAACTTCAGTGATGCTAAAAAGTCAAATAAAGGCGTCAAACTTAATCTTTCTGCGGGCGCCATCAAAGATATTGCTAAATCGGGTGGTATATTTCCACTTCTCGCAGCTATACCAGCATTAATAGCATCTGCAGCCCCAGCTGTTGCAAAGGCAGCTGCATTAGGTACTATTGGAACAGCTGCTGGAATGGCGTTAAAGAAAGCAACCGGACAAGGAATCAAAAAAAAGGGAAGAGGTTTAAGATTACCAGGGACTCCACATTCATGGTACGGAAGGGGTCTAAGATTACCAGGGACAGTTTACTAATAACACCCATGTCCAATTTTGATTTACTTAATGCTGCTAAGCAATTAAAAATAAAAAATTTTAGAGGTGTTTTTATGCGCGATCAATTACCTACCGTTGCAATGCAACATGAAACCGGTATCATTAATCTCGATAAAAACTCTGGACCAGGCACGCACTGGGTAGGATATGCAATTGATCCACGTGGAATTATTTATTTCGATTCGTATGGATTAGCACCACCAAAAGAATTTTTAGAGTACGTTACCGGCGATATTCCAATCTGGTATTCAACGCTACCAACACAAAAAATAACTGATCCTCCAATATGCGGTCGTGAAACCCTCGCTGTGCTTGATGCTGTATCAAAATCAACATCACCGCCTCATAAAGTCGTGCACGCGTTCACTACACTACGTCATAACACTTAAACTGATATCAGTAAATATAATGGTAGATATTTATGGAAGATCTACTCGCAAAGATAAGGAGAAGGTCGATTTATCTAAATATGCAACTCTTGATCAGCTCAGAAATGAAATCGATGATTTATTAAATATCACAAGTGTGGATCAAAATGAAGTCGTCGTTTTTCAGGACAAACAAGGACGATTAAAAACGAGTAACATACAACTACCAGATGTACTTGTACGAATTCCCAACGCGGTTGTTAATAATATCGTTACTTTTACTGATCAAGGTAGAATACAGGATTCCGGTAAGTCGGTTAACGATTATGTTAAGAAAACTGGTGATGTATTTACCGGTGACATTATTATGTCAAGAAGAAAAATTACGTATCTTGGAGATCCAATCGCAGATACAGACGCAGCAACAAAAAAATACGTCGATGATCAAGAATCCAAATACGTGTCAGTGCGTGGTGGTATAATGCGTGCATTTCTCGACATGAATAATAATGGTATTAATAATCTCAGAACACCAGAAACAGATTTCGACGCTGCAACGAAGAAATATGTCGACGATAAGGAAATTCCAATAATGACTTCGTTAACGACAATCAATGATGGAATTGCTGCATTTAGAACTGAATATAATAGTCACATACAAACATTTCTAAATTTTCGTAGAAATGTAAACAGAAATATTAATGACTTTTTTGGAACTCCACCAACTGTTATTATTAATCTCGCGAACATTAACACAAAACTCAACGATATCATTAGTGGTATTCCTAATATTATTCAAAAAACTAATCTCGTTAAAATTCCACACGGACGAACTAACAATATCGTGTACACAGTCGCATCAGGAAAAGCAACATGGTCGCAGGAAAATAACACTTTTAAACACACTGCAGAGGTTACTGGTGTATATAGATTATTTGTGTTTAGCAGTGCAAAATTTACTGTATTTACCACATTTCCATGGCGTCATTCAACCGATGATTTTTCTGGAATTGTGTCCATAGTGTTAAATAAAGATGTCGAGGAAACGTTTATGCTGATAGCGGATGATAAAAAGTTAACCACAGCAGATTATTGGTGGTGTATTGAGTTTGTATGTGAAACTCCTCAATTAGTTACCTAGATAATTATAATGAATCAGGAGTCATTTATCGACGTTCAACGTCACAGATACGCTCAAGTATGTGAGTGTCAAACTAAACTAAAAAATATCATCGACGATTACACGATAAAGGTAAAAAAATATCGTCGACGTATGGTTGTTATTGATATAATGGTATACTCGGTTTCTGCTGTTATTGCTGGAACTGGATTATTACTATCAACAATAACGATGACAGCGCCTGCAGTTGTAACAATTATAGTTTCCACGGCAACAACATGCGCAGGTATTTTCAGTATTTTCTCTAAGAAAATATCTACGTGTACGAATGATAAACTAAACGAGTACATAATGAAATTGCACACAGCAACAGCCGCATACACTAAATTATGCTCGTATATTTCAGCATATCTCAGTGATGGTAAAATATCCGATGAGGAGTTCGTAACGATAATGAAAACCTACGATGAAGCATTCATAATCGCTAATGACAATAACGGAAAGATGGAGAATTAAATAATAACGATAATAATAATGTCAGAGTCGCGCGAATTACTTCAGCAGATCGTAGCTAATACAACGCCGTCAAAAACTACTATGATATCATTAAGTTCAACCAATCCTGAATTTAGCGTTAATTTTCCAACCGCAATTGCAGCAAAGGAAATAGCATTAGCGTAATTACGAGTTTATCATAGCTGGCCTAATATTAGGTCGAAACCGTTTGGTGGACAACAACCAAATAATTCACTGGTATTTGCGAATAAAAATAAACCAGATGGAACACCTGACTGGCAGGTTGTTGGAATTTCAACGGGCAGTTATCAAATAGAACAGATTAATGATGAATTTCAACGTAGAATTAAATCTATCACAGGGAAAGAATCTAAAATAGCGATCACTGTTCATGAACCAACATTATCAGCGGTTATTGAAATAAATTCTCCTGATTACCTCGTAGATATTTATCAAAGTTCGATCAGATCAGTTGTAGGATGGCCTGATGTTCCTCCTCCTGACCAAAAATCTAATGGAATTCCAGAACCGACTAAAAATGAATTTCTCACAACAGAAAAGAGATTTATAAAACGTCCAGAATATAGAAATAAATTTCCGTGGGTACCCGCTGATCGACAAGAATATTATCAAGAACTCTATGGTGAAAAAATATATATTAAAAGAGTACACTTACGTAAATCTGTTAATAAAGAAATTCACATTAATGAAGAAAATTTAAAATTATGGTCCGACCGAATTAAACTCGAGTATGAACAATCAGTAAATAAACTACGAAATTTATTTTCTTCTTTATTACAATATTACAGCGAAGATGTAAAACAACAGTTACTTGAAACAATAAAACATTTAAACATTATTATGATAGATTTAAGGCTTATTAATGATATAATTTTACACGCTGTAAGAGAGCGTAGGGGTGTTATAGATTTTGATGATAAATTAAACTGGGATATGATGAAAAATTTGTTTATTAAACATTACAAAATAACAGAAGAACAATTAAAAACATTTATAATACCAGATTTAAATAGCGCTGAAATGAAGAAATCATTAAATGATCTTATTGAAGAATATTATCCGGGAGTAATTGAATCGTGGAAAAAAAAAACCCACCATCGGTTATACTAAAACACAATAACAATCCCTTTGGTGCCGGACGTCATATATCACCAGGTATTGTAAATATAACAGCAACAATTGCGGTCAATCTGGTATGTGATGTTATTGAAGGTAGCTATCAGGTAGATCTTTCTAAGTCTAGCCAGGCCCAGCAAGGGTACATATTATTCAGTTTTAGCCCGTTGGTCCCTCCCGGTTCGTTAATTGTATCAGAACCAATTAATCCCGTGTACCTGCGAGTTCATAATCCGTTATTATCAAGGATACACTTTAAACTTACAGACCAAAGCAATCGCATTCTGGACACGAGAAACGAAGTACTAAGTATAAACCTGTATGTACGCTCATAGAGCGTTATCATAATACGTTTTTATTATAACAAAAAAAAATATCCGGATGTCTATAATATTATTCTTTTGTTTACATAAAATCTGCGCACAATCAAAATCTATTATCTAGAAGGCTGTGGCTGCATATTGATTATTCCATATAACGGCTGTGCGTAAAGTTATTTTAAGAACATCCGCTATATAACTAAATCAATATCCGCTGTTACGGCTTTACACATAGACTCAGTGTTATACAGAATTATATATATTTTTTGGAAACTAGAAATATAAAATTCCATTTTACACAAAAATGTGAGGTTTCAGTCCCTACGACACGATATATATCGTTTTTCGTTAATTTAGTGATCTATCTGTTTTCTGTAAGCATCGCTGTTAGTGAAGCAGCAGCGCAAATATACTTAAATTCAACTGTATTATTGATAAGAGAACGATGGCCGAAATGGTAGGACGGTTGGACGTAGATCGAACTCTACATACTCTCGCGTGTTCGAGTCTCCAAAAATGCTAAAGATATTTATCTTGCATTTGGCGACTGATGCTATTTAATTGGGGGAACCCGGAGCATTTCCTCGAAATCCACAACAGATAAAATACACTCTCCTATCATACACCCTTGAGGGGTGTACCTTTTACACTCCCCCGGGGTTTTGTATGGGGGGAGAGTGTACAAAATCTGTTGGACGTAGACAAGATTCCCTCGTCATCACCATTTGTATATATTTCATAACCATACAATCATCATTGTATATAATCATAATCATCTTCATTGTATATAACCGTTATCATCATTGTATATAATCATAATCTTCATTGTATATAACCATCATCATCATTGTATATAATCATTATCATCATTGTATATAGCCATCATCATCATTGTATATAACCATTATCTTCATTGTATATAACCATTATCATCATTGTATATAACCATTATCATCATTGTATATAACCATTATCTTCATTGTATATAACCATATATCATCATTGTATATAACCATATATCATCATTGTATATAACCATATATCATCATTGTATATAACCATATATCATCATTGTATATAACCATTATCTTCATTGTATATAACCATATAATCACCTTCATTGTATATAACCATTATCTTCATTGTATATAACCATATAATCACCTTCATTGTATATAACCATTATCTTCATTGTATATAACCATATAATCACCTTCATTGTATATAACCATTATCTTCATTGTATATAACCATATATCACACACAAAACAGCTCCCTGACAAAAAAAAGTCATTGGGAGCTAATATTTTTTTTTTATATTAAATATATAAATATATATATATATATATATAATGAACCAAGAAAACATTAATGATATTATTTCTGCTATTAAAAAACTAAAACATAACGGGATAAAAATATCTGATAATCTTGACCCTCAGAAAATTATGTGCGATTTTGAATCGCTGCAACAGAGAAAATTTGATAATAAATATACACTACCTTCAAACTACAGATTTATAAAATTAATTTATCAATCTATGCTTGAATTACTAGCTATGGTAAACGACGATCAGGTAAAGCTATTTGCACCTCTTGCACGTTCGATCGAAAATATTAAATCCGAACTGTTTCACGAGTACGAAAGAAAAAAGATCGTGGATAATCGTGTAATGCAATTAAGAAAGATTATGTTATCTGATTCTATCAAAAATGATAATGACGCTGAGAGCAGCAACGATGAAGGTTGACCCTTGACTGTAATTATGGCTAAACAAAAGCCTTGGCAAAATTGACAGAGTCGAACTACTTGTTTTTGTTAGGAAGACAGAATTAGATATATTCAAATATTATCTGCTGATCATATTTTATTGAATATGCAGATCTAATAATATTATCTGCAACATCACGTACTGATTGTGGATGTATGCTAAAATATTTTGCAGCTGCATGAATTGATGGAAAAGTAATTTCCCATCCTGTTTCTGTATTTATGGATATAACCGACCTCGGGATCTTGGGATATTTTCCAGTATTTCCACGTGCGGCATTCTGACTTTGTGTAATAGCCTGCAGGTTAGATAACCGATTATTCTGGGGATCTCCATCAATATGATCAACTATAAGTCCATCTTTGATCAATCCAAAATAACACTCAAATACGAATCTACTTGATAAGTATTTTTTTCCTCTAGCAACATTAAATATAAAATAACCTTTATTATTAATATTACCTACTGGTTTTTTCAATCTGCAGTAACTGATTACACCATCTCGCGATGCTTCATAATTTGTATATACTGGATGTTTAACAAATTCGTTTTGCTCCATTATATAATAATATTATTTGTTTAAATGATTATTCTGAAGTCTAACCAGATAATCTTCTACGGTTTTTATAGGAGATTTACCTGATGATGTATTATTTTTTTGTCATAATATCGTTTTAGTTCTCTGTATTTTTTTCCGCCACATTTTAGACACAATTGAGTTTTTCCTCTTACTCCAACACCGCATTTCACACACGGTATTGGTCCTGTACTTCCATTTTTGATACTTTGTGCATGATTTCCGCAGTATTTGTTCACACACGATTTATTACAAGTAGAAGTATATCCAATTTTGAGCCAAGCACATTTGTTTTGTGTTTGAAGCATTATATATACTAAAACTTTAATTTAAATATTTGTTTTAATTATATGGAGGAATTATCCGTTATTGAACCTTCCCCTGCTAGATTCGATCTTGACAGACTACCAGAATATATATTTAGTACTTTGATGCAAGATCTGGCATTAACGGATGAGGATGTAACCGAACGTATTCGTGAAGCAAAAAAGGAATTTCGTGACGATGGCGCTGCTCATGTATGGTCAACATTCAGAGTTGGAAATGTTACTAATATGATGAACGACAAACGAGGAAAAGTAAATATTAATCACCTTGATAATCAAAAATATTTTATTTTAATAAAATTTATTGTAAATACAGAAGAAGATATTTGGATTATTCGTGATAAGCGTGATCCCGTACGCATACAGTCAGGAAATAATATTGTTCTCTTAAATAATAAATCTAAGCCCGGAATACTAACCGGTGTTGACAAATTATATTATGAACGTACATATCCAGTTACTGCAGTTGTATATGGAATATTTCCGCTGAATGATAAACCTGACGTCGGGAATCTAAAACCTATGAGATTGTCAGAGTCAAGAATAAATTGTGTAGCTGAACGAGTTACAGAACACTTTACAAACGCGATACGTGGTAATGGTTTAACAAATTTGCGACGTAAAAAAATAAACAAATGGGCAGAGTCCGTTAAAGATACCGGAGCGTCTATCAAAGATGTCGCTGAGCTAGAGAAAAAATTAAGATTTCCAATAACAGTAAAAACGCTGACAGGAGAGATTTTGTACGAACCAAAATATATAAAAATGGAACTCCGATAAATATTATTGATCATAACGCGCACGCATGGACTGCTGCAGTAACAATATTTCCACGAGATAGAACGGTTAAATTTTATGACGGTGATATCTTTGATTTTATTAAAAATATCAGCAAAAGTGACCCTGTATCCGTTTGGTTATTTCAGAGTTCTGAGTATAATCATTATGATCAATTTGTACGACCTAATGGTGATATTTATCGTACAGAATCTCTCCATGAGGAAATGGAACATCTTGCGCTGAAATATATTTCAGACGATGTCAAATTTAGACAATTATTAAATAATTGTTTTACAGTTCCATCTGTAGCGGCTCACTTCGCTCAGGAGAAAAATTTATGGAAACCAACACGATCGGAATTTCTTGAAGATGTCAAGAAAAGCTGTATAGAATATGGTCACGGTGGATTATGGAACACCAAATACAACCATAGTGATGTTATCTCGGTTGATATGGTAGCGTGTTATCCTGGAAGTTTTCTTGGATATGGAGAATGTTCTAAATACTTTAAGAGATTCGGACATCCTATACATGACATGACCAGGGTTGCGATAAACGGACCCTTACCAGATATTGACTTAACAGGATTTGCTCACGTAGAATCATTTGAGTTTAGAGAAGATCTCCATGCAATTACTTATGCTTGGTTCGGAAAACATTTTTCAGAGCGACGTTGGGTTCCGATAGTACTATTGCGATATATGCTTGATGCTGAATTTTTAATATCGTTGAGAGTAACTGAAGCGATTATATCGTATAATTCACAGAAGCAAGTTTGGTTGCCAGAACCGGACAGATTTAATATCGATGATACCAGGAAAAAATTCCCTGATATTGATGAAGATTATGTTATTAAAATAAATAAATGCAGAAACGAGTACGATGAGAAACTTGCAAAAGATCTTGGTAGAAAGATAATCGGTAAATTTACTCAAGGTGGTTCCTACGATCATAAACGAACTTGTACAAGATTGATTATGGACGATGCTGAACTAGATTTTATAATCGCTGATACAACGGAGAAAAATACATTTATAAACAGATGTAATGCTTATTTATCAGATGGAACAAAACTAGGTACCATTGTGAGCTATCTTGATGGCGAGTCACCACAATTTACTCATTTAAGATCTTCGATGTTAGCTTATGTTTCAATAAATCTATTATCGATGATAAATAAATTTCCTCGTCACGCTGTCAGTGTCGCTACGGATTCGTTCTACATAAATAAAAAATATACAGATTTGTTAAAACCGCTACTTGGTAATGGTGAATGGGGATCATGGAGAATAAAACAGGAAAATATACTTAATTATTCTGAATCTGCAGATGTTGAAATTGCGGAGACATATTACAAAAATAATAATCAAATATTAAAGTCATCTGCACCATCTGTGTATGATCCTGTATCTAGATATAAAACCGTTTATCTTAATGGGTGTGGTGGTTCAGGTAAAACAACTCGTACGATTAACTTATTTATAAATAATATCTCAGATATGATTGTTTTGACACCGACGCACAAACTTGCTAGAGAAATAAAGCAACGAGGAGTAAAATCGTGTACTTATCACGGTTTCTTTAGATGGTGTGGAGACACATGGACTCCTGAACGAATGGGTGAGAAATATATACGTAAATATATTATATGGGACGAGATATGCACGGTGTCGTTAGAAACACTAAAAACATTTCTTGATTGGTTATTATTGAAGAATACTGCTGTGATTATGTGCGGCGATAATGGTCAACCACCACCCTTTGTTGGACAGTCTCCACATGAATGGCTGAAGAATAACGTAGATTATTATGAAGAAAAAAATGATGACCATAGAGCTATTGATGAACCGCTGAAGGAATTTAAAAGATTAATCAGACTTCAGCTAGACAGAGTACAATGTGAGATAATGCGAGGAGTAATTCCAGAGACTTCTATGAATGAATTTTGGACTTTATGGAATCCCGCTGATTTAATAGTTGCGAGTAGAAAGATAGTTCGTGATGAATTACAGGATAAATTATTTACGTTACATAAAGAAAAGTTTTCAGATCTACCTGTACCATTATGTTATCGCCCCTCAGATACTCGACGACAGAATATTGATGTTGAAATTCCTGGTGGTGGAATACAGAATCTTGTCTTGAATGATATCGTGTTGGTTGTTGTTGATGTCGTTGAGAACGCGTTGAATATGGATAAATCGCCATGGACGTTAGGATACGCTATAACAATTCACTCGTCGCAGGGGTTAACTATAACTGATACTAGAATCTGGATTGTAGATGATCGTATTGAATGGTCGAATTTAGTCTATCTCGCCGTATCTCGAGTCAGGAGAATATCGCAACTGCGTAGGGTTATTGTAGATTACGTAATAACTGAAGAAATCGCTAACAATATCGATATCAATAAAAAATTAGTCAGCTATAAAAAGTGTGACAAAAAAAATAAACGTGATTTTGATCTTGATACTGAATTTATTATAAAACTAAAACAACAACAGAATAATCATTGCGCAAGTTGCAGCTGTAATATGTTATGGCAATATTCGAATAATAATCCAAGACAATTTACCGTAGACAGAATTAATAGTGATCTTGGTCATACACGTGATAATGTGATGTTGACTTGTCTTGAGTGTAATCGACGTCGAGGCGCTAATTTACATAAGTGAACGTGGTGGTAATTGTGTATCTGCAGGAATTATTTGTAATTGTTCACGTACAAATCCACGTTGAGGAGCTGTAGAATCTAGTCTGTATATTGGAGGTCTACCAGTGGATCTTACCACGCTAGAAATTTTATGTGTAGTCACGCTCCAGATGGGATCGGTTGCTCTTTTTTTCCCACCTTCAAGTTCGCCAGGTTCATATAAATATCTTACAGTTACATTACCTAATACTGGTTGAGAGAAAGATTCACGTCGTTGTATTGGTATATATTTTTTTTTGATCGCATTAGAAGGTTTCATGGAAGTTGCACGAGTAATTTCATTATTCAACGCAGCTATCACACTCAGTAATCTTGCAACCCATTCACGAGATCTATCTTTGAGGTCAGTAGATATTTCCCTTGCATATTGGTATCCGAATAACCGCTCAGCAAGTGTTCTATTAAATCGTTCAACAATTGCCTGATCACGATGAATTTCAGTATGTCCTCGTCTGATTTTAACG